>VOMN01006700.1:0-28909 GCA_014899125.1 Orchestia grillus | reverse complement strand
CTCGTTCTAAACACTGAAGACATTTAATCAACACTCAAGGAACGATGAAGCTGCGGCACACTTTATTTTGACACCCTATGCATGTAGATTGAGAATAATTGTACTCATACAATAAACATTCATGTTAAGTAAAGTATGTCAGTACTTCACCACCATAACAATGCTGACGCCGCAACCCCTATAGCAGACATTTTTTGTCAGCCGGTCAATTTTCTACCAATAGTTCATCTACTCTTCTTTCGTCACTGTTGAGTAGGGATGATTATGACGGCAACCCCCCACCGGAGGTGTAGACCGAATAGTGACGCAAGAGCGTGCCTCGGCTTCCCGCGCCATGAGCAGAGCTGCCAACCTATCCGTCTGAAGTTAACAGAAAGAAACCTCCGTACTTACTGGATAGGTGCGTATGAAGAATCAAGCCTAACTCATCGGTCATGGCTATTTTCTAAATTTGATTCACATATAGAGCAAACGAGTCATACCCTACGAAAATAATATATTCTTTAAAGATTTACACAGTGTATTTTAAAATTAATGGAGATTGCTCGCGGAACACTTGAAAAAATGCAAGTAACTATCATTAATACCGTAGATATTTTTGAGTTACAAAATGTAATAATTTCTCAACTACACTATGGCTTATACTAGCACTTTTATAAGTAATTTATAAATTCATCGAATCCAACATATGAAAACAATTAAATAACGCTTTACGTGACCACTACCAGTAACATTCTTCATTCATTTTAAGACAACAACTCATTCACGAAAATACTCACAATCACATTTGTATGGAAGTAAATGAATGACTGAATTTACTAAAAAAATACATTAACGATTGTTGAAATTAATTTGGGACCAATTCCCAGCCATTTTCTGATGGAAATAAATCTTTAAAATATATAGAGAGACAATGAAAACTTAATTTTCCCATAACGGTACTGAAACATCTTTCTTGAGTGACTGGGTAATTTACTTCCTGAATATCTGTAGCGACAGTGACACGACGGGAATGTCCTTCACAATGCGTTATTATATGTGGGATTTGCTGATATTCGCACGATCATAAGTTTACCTTACGGTAATTGAAAATTGCCATAATGTTTAATTGCTCAACCAAAGTATGTCATTTTTTTTAATTGCTAGTTCATTTTTTTCATGTTTAAATTTCAAACGACAACTAACTGTAAATGAAGGCATTTTTTCCCACATATCATTAAAATTGACAGAGGCAGAACTTCCGCATCCAATGAGATACTCGTACAAGTGACGGTGCTGCAGCAAAAAATATTCACTTTCACTGTCATACTGGTGCATTTCATGAGCGTCACCACACTTCCACCAACTGAATTTCTTGACGTATTTTTCTAACCAATTACTGGTGATGATTTTTTATTACTTTCTGGTATATACATTCAATTAAGACTGAAGCGTCAACGAAAAACTCGAAAGTAAAAAACTTTTCAGGCGATATTTAGGACGCACACTCATCTCTGACAACACTTTGACAAACCGTGTTGTCTTTGGTTAGAGCAACTCGGTTATATTTCTGTTCGAACAATTCAATTGTGAACTCATGTTTTCCTTTATCTCTCTTTTGAGAGATAAAGAGTGCACCGCAAATTGTTGTATGACAATGGCGTTTCTGATTACTGCTCTTGTATTGTATCCTAAATACATCACGCGAACCTAAAACTTGAGCAAATGGTCATTATATGAGTGAGCTCTTTAAAATATTTGCCCCAACGCAGAAGATATAACGTGCTCTGAATTGTAACGCAGCAAGTATTGATCGAGAGTTTCTTTTCACATATTTCTGATTACATAAGTCTTGTATGTCTTA
The DNA here is from genome assembly GCA_014899125.1 of Orchestia grillus. Lineage (NCBI taxonomy): Eukaryota > Metazoa > Arthropoda > Malacostraca > Amphipoda > Talitridae > Orchestia > Orchestia grillus. The sequence goes on along the minus strand of VOMN01006700.1, from coordinate 27,066 downwards.
CGCACCTTTTCACAGGTAACTCACTACAATTATATTGCTAACGGCAGAAGTATGGAAATTTAATTTCACTACTTTTTCAGCTAAGCATCACTTTATAGCTAAAGCAGTGCATCATGTTGCCCACAGAATGGGATGTAAATATGCATTTCTCTCTTCAAAATTGCCTATTATGTATATCAAAATTACCTAGTGTATCTACAAAACTCTAATAGGTTTCATTCTAACAAGCCTTTACAACACAATAAAAGTTTGAAGCCGTCAATGCACGTAGCAAGATAGAATTGCTTTATCAAACAGCGCTGTGTGTTTTTTATATCCAAAAGCAATAAAGTCAAAACATGATTATGGTGCAGAAAACGGAAGGTGTAGCCCGGAAGTTCACGGCGCCGACATGTTGCACTCGAGGTTCTGCTATATTCATTTACATTGATTTTTCTGTAGCTGCCTGCACAGAGATGCAGTAGCTGTATAATCAGGAAACACATCCATTATGTGATATTGAAATTCGTAAAAAAATTGTACCTTAAAAGTTCTGCGGGACTGACAAACTTGGATTAGCACAATTTTTAAGCTGCGTCGGTTGTAAACAATACCTTCACTAATACGTTGAGATGCGTTGCTGGAATTGTTCAAAGAACAATTACTTTTTTAGTCATAACTAAACTTAATTCACAGAAAATTTATACAGAAATACACGAGTGTATGAATTCATTCATAGCAATAGCTTAATTAACAAGGAGTTGAGACAAGATGCATAATTTCCTCTTGTAATGTAGACTTATAGAGTTTCCTATGCTTATTTTGTTTCATGGAAACAATCTGCGCCGTTCCACTCCGTGTTTTCAAACGTTTACTACTACTGTTGGCAGCCATGTGAATCGGCGCGGCAGCCTATAGGAGACAAGATTCATCGTAGTTTGAAATTCGAACTAACTATGGCAGCATATTTACGATACCTAGAGGTACTGAATAAGAAAGGTGCTCTGTTGGACTATTGCATTTAAACTCTGTCAACGAAGCATACAAACTTCGAGTGTTGCGTCTGCTTTGCAGGTGGTGTGTGTCCGTGTGTTCGTGAATATGTGAGTTCGTACGTGTGTTGTGTGGGAGGGGCTTTGAATGGAGGGAGCTCTTGAGTCTCGAACGCTCGCTCGTCAACAAGTTCAGTTGAGCTGTGAGTGCGAAGCAGAGTGGTCGTGTATAAGCAAAGTATCGTACGACCGGCGTTCTGATGAGCATTTCGTTATAGAATGAGAAGTGTTGAACACGTTCGTACTGTGTTGCTAGCATGATACAGCCTGATTTATATAAGGTACGAAAATAGTGGTGATTTCTCTGTGGTATTAAGTGCGTCTATTATTTATTCATATTGAGTAGATTCAGCCAAATTGTCATCTTCCGACGATCTTCATCCACTTGTTGCTTGCATGTGCTGTGATATTAGTTTCAAAATTCGGGTAGAGGTACTCGGTTAAGTGGCTATCTTAAAACTTTTAGACGTTGCTTTGATGACAGACATTAGACTGACCTCTCGTTCAGACTGATTGAATTACAGTTTACTCATTTGCATGCTGTGATTGAAGTAATTGTAATATCCGACTACTGAAGTTTTTGTGAAGCACGAAAAAATTGACGGACGATGCCTCCCATTGTGTCTCAAATCACTGAGCACCACAACGCAGCGTCTCACCCTGAGCTGCACAGAACTTACGTAAGCATTGTGTTTGTTTCTATGTAACTGAATTAGCTCTCACTACGGCTAATTCTGTTTGTTTCGTGCATATAAATTGTAACTTTTTCTCTACTCCTATCTTTCTTTTTTAACCTTTTACTGACAGTCGTGTTTTCTTATTCATCAATTTCTGGAAACTTTGAAACATATGGTTTTAATTTAAAGTACAACCTAGCGCAGAAAATGATCGTTTTTTATGTTTATCAAATATTACGTTGAAAGTAATTTATTTTCTGCATCCCTGTTTGTTCGTTTGAAAAGTAAGCAAAAAATTTTTATGTTTACATTTACGTGTGAAAATTGGAGAGTTTTTGCTGAGATTCATTGCTGGAGTCACTATTGAGCGGGTAACTTTTAAATAACTCGAAAAGACAGTAGATAAAAAATCAGGAAAGTAACACATAGAAATAAATTTCTTTTGAATACCTTTAGTTTGCCATAAATCTAGAAAGCTACAATAGTGACGAAACGTTCTTGTTAATAATTGACATTTTAAATGAGCTCGTTATTCACTGTGTAAGTAGCCATGTTCGAATCAACAAAGGTGACGTCGAGCTGGCACATGCGAAGTGCCCCTTCTTATAAGAGGTGCAAAGTGTCATCCGCCACCTTAGTTTGGCGGGCCAGAACTGTTGGTAGCTGAGTCGGCCGCTCGTCCGCCTGCCCTACTGCTTGGGTCTTGTTATGCGTGCCTGTTTCTTAACGTTTACTTTGTTGAAGCTATCGTGGTGCTATAACTTATGTCTTCTCACCGGTGTTGCTCAATGTTTACTTTCCTGTTGTGAAGCTTTTGCATACGATAACCGGTTGACTATACGTGCAGTTAAGTATTAAAGACTGCTGTAGTTGTAACCTTCTGTGGGCTCTCAGAAGGCTTCTACTCTTAGATTGCAATGATTTAGAATCGTGTGGTTGCGCATTGCTTAAGCACTAGAATACTAGGCCAATGCATCTAAAACATTTGTTTAAAAGTTGCTTAACATTGTGTGAATGCACCAGCCACGTCATTAGAGTCGTAACAATTCTGACTTTGATCGCCTTCTCTACATCGTCATTCATTGCTCCCCTCTCCTTCATTCCCCATCTGCTCGAAATGTTTTCGTGAAGATCCCGTGTTCTTTAAGAAGAGGTTTTTAGTTATTACCTCTTGCTACCAAAAGTAAACGTATTAATTCCTGCTTCCTTAAATATTTCGTCGATCGCATTGTTTCTCACTGCGCCAACGTACTGCATATTGTAAATAGATATTAGTTTATAACGAAGAATTTCACGCTACTCTAATGAAAGCGCAAGTCTTTATCATGCTCTTTAATTTTCACTGATAAAGATTATGTCTATGTTAGTCAATGTCAGGTAGAATATATACCTTTTTAGGCAGTATTCAGTTTGTACAGTACGATAAGATACGCAATTCTGTACGTATTAATTGACCTACTTTTATTGATCCTGCTATGGAGTTTCTGGTAATAATTATCCGCCGTGCTGTTGGCATGGCCGCAGTATTTATTGCGTTTTTCGTTCATAAAGTTTATTGATTAGTGAGGTTAGATTAGCGTGTTGCGCGTCGCTTCATTGGGCGGGATCGGATGCGTGGCTGCGCTAACGGTGTGCGGAGTAGACCGCGTCCCTCAGTGGAGGAGCCCATGGATGGGTAGGGAGTCGGTCGGGGTGGCTTAGTTGCTTGTACATTTTACAGCACTGTGTGCACATGTTTGGATTTGTGTTGATCGGGCCTTCTGTCATCACCTAGTGGTCTCGTAGGGAAAAATGTTGGTCTGGAAAGAGGATTTGTGACATTATGATAGTTGTTGCTATGCTGCAGCTAGCGGACTCCTTGCACCCACACCAAGGTCACCCGCTGTGACGTCACTGCTTGATGCGCTTCATGGCACCTTGCCTCAGTGCGCTGCTCTCTGCCTGCCGAGGCCTTCGCCAAATTGAAGGCATTCAACAAGCCTTCTCAATTTGATGAAACAATAATGTGGTGAAAATTTGAATTGTACTCGGGGCGCATCAAGTCAAAGTCGCGAATTTTACTTGGAGAACTGATGTTATTTCCGTGCCCCTCGTTACTGGACTATAACGGCCGACAGAAGCGGAGCCACTTCGCAGAGCGCGCGTTAATCATTTTCGTCGCAGTTTCGAGTTCTTCTTACCTGTACTCTTGTTAGTACGACCCTTCATTTAATAGACCGTGAGGTTATAGAGTTCGTTTTCTCGCTGTAGGTGTTCGTATTCGGTATTCGATTTTGAGTTCAACGAATTTCAAATGAGACTTTATGTTATCGCTTGCTTGTTTCTCTCTTGCTCGTTTTATAAGTCTCGTGCACAATTGGATGGCACACGACTTCATTTATCGTGTCTGGGGCCCGGGGCCGATGGTTTTTAGAGCCCTTGTTTACATGCTCCTGTTTTAGCTTCATTTCCTCGTCAGTGAACACGGTCCTCCGTCGTGTCAATTCGACCTTCCCTCTCTCGGCCGCACACTCCCCTCAGACGGGCCCTGTTCTGCCGTGTGCGGGTCTTGATTGGCCTTATTTTATGGGCCGAGTCTCGCGCCTGTCGTCTCGCTCCTATTTTACCCTTCAAAATGATATTGGTCGAAAACATTTCCTCATCAGTGCAATAATTAGTTTCAAGTCCCATGTCACATGATGACATTTGGTGAAATGTTATCAGGGATTGACTGTATGTTCAATAAATCCGTGATGATAGCGTGTATGAGGTTTGGAAGTTGGTTGGGTGAGTTATTTCAAGATCTTTAAACCTGATACCCTATAGTTTGAGGATATGTAATGCCGGAGTTGAAATTAAATGGGTCTTGAATTGTTCTTCTTTAAATAATGAGTCACGTGTAACGATTTTCATTTTCTCAAGTGATCAGTCTTTGCTACTTATTATACATTTATAATTGGTCGATCACGCGAAATGAGTCCCGCATATTTTGATAATCTACCTCAAATATTGCTAACAATTTTAACGTAAGTACATAACTTAACGTTTGTGACCTACGTGATAAGGAAGCGCAGTTGGAGCTTGTTAGTGAGAGGAGTGCGAAAAAGAAGAGTGTCCAAAGGCAAGAGTGGTGATAATCTCGGCATACTTGCGCCAGGTCCCACTCAATGCTCTCCAAAACACACAGGCGTTTCGCCAAAAATGCACTTTACCGTTGTTGCACAATGTGTTTCATTTCAGCTTCTGACATTCTTTGGTTGTTGCTTAAATTTAATTTTGAGCTGCTAGGCAGTGCAGTTCCAGAAAATCGCCTCTTTCGTTGCTGCCATCGGCGGGATCGCTCTTGTCGTGGTTTTAGTCCGCGCCGCTTGGCCTTTGGTTGTGTTGATGTTGTTGCCGTGTTCGCACCGGGCAGAGAGGCGATGCGCCTGTGGGGTGTGGGGTGTTAGCTAACTTATAGTCATCATCAATCTTGCTCATCAAGTGAAAAATATGAAAGCTGGTGATCAATTTTTCATCATCCTCCATTTATTTCTAGCTTGCTGCTTCAAAATATATTTATTGTCGGTTGTAGTTTCTATGTTTATGCCACGTAGCTGTATACCACACATATGTTTTGGTAAAGTGTTTGCCTTTGTTTTAAAGTCAAATTTATCAGTTGAAAACTGCCAATTTCTGCTTCATAAATGTTTGTATTCCTACTCAACTATATATGTATGTTATTATTTCTTCCTGATCACAAAAGCTAGTATTCCTGCCCGACGCTAGTATAACAAGGGGTCCAAACTTCATTAATTTTAAACTTTGAGAGCTGTAAATTTTTCCCGAACTGATGGCTACGCCTCGAAGTGGTGACGACTCGAAGCAAGGTACTATGAGGGGTAGTGCATTTATTATGAGGGGTAGTGCATTTATTATGAGGGGTAGCGCATTTATTATGAGGGGTAGTGCATTTATTATGAAGGGTAGTGCATTTATTAGGAGGGGTAGTGCATTTATTATGAGGGGTAGTGCATTTCACCGCTAGTGGAATATTACAAACCTTCCCGGTGAAATAATTTTTGGCGCAGTGGAAACTGGGCATAAATGTGTGAGGTGGTCTGATCGATCGTGTAGATCTTTTCTTCTGTCTTAATACTATTGAATTAGTTCATTTTAATTCAGAATATCACTTTTGGTGATTACTAGAACAAAGATGTCGAGCGCCGTGCGATAAAAAAATTCAAAATTCTTGTCATTTGCTTGTTAATTTACATCTGGATTAGAAATGGATGAATTTTTCGTGCTCTTGGTTTTAATTTCTTAGTTCATTTTTTGTTCGCAGATCTCGAATTGCACAACGTTCATGTCATGCGTGTGCAGTTCTCGAGATTTTGATACTCCTGTGACGAATTTTCCTTGGTATGCAACAGATTGATTTATGAGCCATTTTTTATGTGGATTTCCACGTGAATTTTTGAGGCAGCTTAAAGTGATATGCGCAGGTGTCCCGATATCGACCTAACGTTATGTTTCTCTTCCACGCGGCCCAGGCAGCTATTGCTTCAGGTGAGTGCGCGATGCATGGAGTTGAGCACGCGCTTTTTCCGATCCCACTTTTTCCTCTTCTGCTGGAAGTTTGTTGAGTTTTGTCTGTTCTCATTTCACATCTTCATATGTACAAGACGGTAGATTTATATTAACATCAATTTGAAATCGGTAAAAATGGTATATGGAAAGGTAGGGGATGATAGAACAGTAATACGTATACTTGAATATAGGTTCTAAAGGTTTATTCCGCAAGCTTCTTGGCACTGAAGAGTGCGGTAGGTCATTGGTAGTGCCTCATTTCCACCTCGTCAAATGTAAATAAATGTTTAGGATTGGAAAACAACTTTTCTCATTGATGATCTTATTATTAGCCTCGGTGCGCTAAAGGAGTCCGGTCCATTCTTATTGGGATATTTCACGAATTTTTCTCAAGCTAATAATTATTAGTTTAAGTATCGGCCGTATTTCTATCATCATTTTCAGTTCATTCCAATTTCAATGGTTGAAGTGCAATTACCATTTTCATAAAACTATGAGTAATAATTTAAATGAAGTATCGTTATCGATTGCTAATTTTCTATCTGTGCATACCTACCGAGTCAGTTATTTATTTAGTTAATTTTTATTGATAATATGTCGCGTTATTTTATTCTTACACCTGTCATGGTATGTTGTACTATTCAAGACATTTTCCAGAGAGCTTCGTGGAAATTCAAATCGGTAAAAAATTTATATGAAACACTTTCGATATAAAACACACACTTTCGACATGAAAATTTTTTACTTATGTGCACCCAAAGAGTGATCCGCAAATTTTTAGGGCCTTTTAGAGCTAGAATAAAATTCCTTAGCTCATATGAAAGTTGGGATTATGCAAAAGGTGTCAAGACACACTCTGTCGATAGACTTGGGAGACCGTAGCGTTGCCAGAAAGTGCACCTAATTGCTGGAACGCTTGTGGGGGGCGATAATTTCTAGTTCTGTGGTCAAGAATGCTCATTGTATTCTTTTTTTCCTGTGTGAAATGCAAGTATATCCTACCAGACCCTCCTGCGTGAGTGTTGGCTGGGTCTTGGCAGACTTTATGTATGTGTGATTTTCTTCCATTTTCGAGTTTCTCCTTGTGCGAGCTAAGGGCCTCTCCGACCGTGAAAGTACTCACGCTAAATTTGGGTGTCACCTCATGCTGATCGAACTCAGGGCTGTAAATTGAGCTGGGAAGTGCCACCATCTAGCACGGCTTTGTGCGCGCCGCTCGTCCAGGTTTTGGGGGTCGGAGATGCAGTGATGGCTCTGTTGACGGAATTGATGAGGAGAGCTGTGTAGGCCTCCCTGCCACCGCCTCGTGCTTGCCTGGCCGGCGGCGGCCGCCACGTTTCGGTTCCTGTCACGATTTTTAGAAATGCTTTCTTTGCTTTTGGCTGGGAACTACGGAAAGATGAGTTGTGGAGTGTACGGCATGGAGTTTTTTTGTGGTGCACTTATCGTATTTTAATTGAAAGTGAATGATCGAAAAAAAACAAAAATGAATTTCATGTGGATATCGTCATCATGGGTATCATTTGTGGATACATAACAGCATTGTAAAAGAAAACTTCCGCGGATGGTAATTGACATTCAGATTTTGTGGAATATTGAAGATGTTATTCCTCTAGCGTTCTTTTTAACTCTATCTACTATTGCAAAGCAAAAATAATTTTTGTTATCGGACCTGAATTGTCCTGTTGCTTAGATGCTAAACGTAAACATCATTTCATTTTTGTGGGAAGTGTACTATAAACCGTCTTTATTCACGAATATTTCAATTTTTTGCACGTGTTGTTCATTAGAGAGATGTGTGTGCACCTTTTCTCAGAATAGAAGACATATTGAGCACTACCACCGTAGTTGAGCTTGTAGTGCATTTAGGGTCAGAGTGACGTGACGATGAGGGAGCTGTACAGCCCAGCTCGGCGTGCCGGACCGTGCTATCGTGGGCCGTGTTAGTCCGGCGGACGGCGGCGCTAATGAGGCGGACTTGTCCGAGATTTGGTCCCTCGTGATAACCCCCGCACCTCAGCGCGGTGGTGTGGTGGCGCCTTGCTAGCTATGTGGTCCCTTTCAAAATTTAATGAATGGATTTCTGTTTACTGCCAACTCGCATGCTTGCTGAAGCTTGAAAGTTCTTGAAATATCCTAATAAAAAATTTGTTTTGAAAGTAACTGAAATACGGGTTCGTTGTGTTACTTTTTAGACATTAAAATTCAAGTTGAAAATGAATACCTTCAATTTAACGAGCTTTGTCAGATGACGAACGAGCAATGGTAGAAATCATTCACGCATCTCGTGTATAAATTGTACGACGTATTGATGTGAATACTCTTCAGGATATACGAAATAAAAAAGTAAATTAAATTATGGTCTGAACTAAAATTTTGAGTAGCGAAATCAAGGTCAAGATTTAGAGCTTAACTTGTGAAGAGAATGCTTGGTTCAAAAATGTAGTGATTGGGATATTCTGAAGCTTAGCACAATTCCTACTCATGTAATAATTACTCAATGACTAGTATCTCTTTGAAGGCTACAGTTAGTCATGTTCTTCGCGGCTTTGCGTAGCGTTTGAATTTACCCATCGATGATGGTAGTAATTACCATAGCGTTTTGTGCTACTGTGTTAAGTGTCGCCCTCGTGTCGACGTTGGGGTCGCATCAAAGTCCTCCAGAATGTCTAAACGATTTGAAATTGGCCTGCTGAGATAGCGTTCGTTTGTGCGCCAGCCGCGTGGGGGCGAGTTATTTCTTTCGTTTGCCTTCTTCAAGTGTTCAGTTGGCTGTTGCTCACTCACTTTGTTCCTTGTTTAATTATTGCGTGACCTGACGAACTAAAACTGACTCTTCAAAATTTATCTTCCAGATTTCAGTTGAGGTTCAAAGTAACTCTCGATTGTTGCTCCCCACAGCGCCACGTGTTGAGTTCGAAAATTTTGGACGTTCCCAAATTAATTTCACTCAGAGATTTTGTGTGCGTATTAATGCATAAAATTTAATCTTTATGTTCACGAGACCTTGTTATTCCTGCTGGTATTTGCGTGATGTGCGAAGCCAAAGCACAGGTATCATTTTATATTATATTGTCGTATGTCTGGTCGTTATCAATATATTGTAATTCCAACTTCCTGCGTAGGACCACGAATTGTTCGAAGTACTTTTGTTTAGTTTTATGTGCTTAGACCTAATTTTGAATGAATTATTTTTTGAATCTTTTTCATAAGGATCCTGTGTCAAACAAAATTTGTGCAAATTTTTTTTCGGTATTTATATTTTTTCTTTCACTGTTGTGAGTGATAAGTGGTAGTGATGGAGCATGGCGAGATGTGTGGACCAAATGTGTGTACGTAAAATGGCTGTGCATGAAGCAGCCAAATCTGAATATCATTTGATGTGGGTGCACCGATCTGAGTTTTGACTGTCACAAAATCGCTCACGACGACCCGATAATGGTAGTGCACATTTTTTTAGACCTGAAAACTATCTTTTCTATAGAGGTTCAGCTGTGAAACTTGACTCCTGTCTTAAAGTGGCGTTGTACAAACAAGTCCCTGTGCTCTACAGCACTTCTAGAAGTGGTTACAGTATCGTGCGCTGTGGCGTGCATTATTTTTGAACAAAAATACGAGTGCTTTCTTCTTTCTTGTATGCACAACGAGGAATGAAAAGCGAGTGACATACCTAATTGTAGCCTTTTGCTGTGCCCTCCCTTGTACATCATTTAAGCATCATGGTTGGTGTTCACTTTTTAAGAGCACCTATCAGCGAATCAATGCCCGGTTTAGAACCTTGTTAAACATCGCCATCGGCTGACAGACTGCCTATTGTGATGCCTCTAGCTGCCCTGGAGACACCATCCTGCTGAGCACAGAACTGCTCCTGAGCGTCGCCACCGACGTCCTCTTTGCATATTTAGTTTCGTAGCCATGAATTGGGTAGCGGTAACTGCGTTATTCAAGTAAAAAACAGCAAGCTTGAATTAAACATGAGCACTTGTACATGATCCATTTAACGACATACGATCCAATTGGCAAGTATGAATTATCAATTGATGTTGACGTCATTTTAACTCCGTGTGACCATTATTAAGCTAATACATTTCACGGCCCTCGTACGGGCGATTATGGCACTTCTCGCGTATTTTGGAGTGAAGTAGTAATGTTTGAGTCGGAATAATGAGATTTAAGTGTCGAAACGACTTCTCTGTGGTCGGGTATGCTTCCATACCTCTCTAACCTTATTATCTTTTGTGTGTGTTAACCTTGATGAACTCCGTTGCCACAACCGATGTTTTGGTCGCCTGGTGATGTGTGTGCCCATAGCGGAACGGTGCTGGTAATTTATGACTTTATTAAGTTATGAACTGGATTGATGCCTCGTCTTTCTCTGACTTTACTACCAAAAATGCTGACAGAATCATTTGTCTAATTTTTCCTTTCCATGCACCAAAATCGTGGAAGCCACGCCTTTACGCTTCTTCTTATTACAATGTAGATGAAGGGAATGATTGAAGAGGAAAAATTTTTGAGCGCACTATTATTCTTATTATTGCTCTACTAAAATATTTTGAACTGATTCGCGCCTTCACTTTTATTATTATTATTGCTCTGTTGTGGGAAGAAGGTTTGTCATTAATTTCTCTCCTAAATTACGAAGTGGTGTTTCTGAGCGTGAATTATAGTAATTTTATAATCGATATCTTCAATGAGTTTCTTTCTTACTGCTGCAATTATTTGTATCAGAAAATATTTTCACTGGGCGTGGCTGATTTCACGTGGCCGATTCTGTAGAGAATTTCGCCGATTTTGTGTTCCACAACGTAACGGCATCGTTTCTGCTGCATTTCCGTGCGCGCGCTGTTATTTCACTTGCATGAAGAGGCGTGGGTGCAATCTTAGATGTTTTACTGTTAATGTTTGGTGCAATTCTGCTATTATTGGGTAATTTATCTTTTGATGAGTAGCCCTACGAATAAAAGGGCATTGAAAACGGCGAAAACGGCTCAAGCAAGTTTGCAATGAGAACCATCAATTGTCCTTTGTGCGTATTGAATGGTTCTCTTTTGTAACTATTGAAGTTCGTGAAAGAGTTGAGCAATACACGTGCCTATTTAAATAGCTTTCATCATCCCATCCATGGTTCACCGTGAAAGAGGGAGGGAGAGCCGCACAATCGAATGGTCCAGCAGAGGTGCCATTGTGTCGCTCGCTGCAGCACCTCCATTGAGGTGGGAGGAACTCGTCAGGAAAGGCCCTTACGCAACTCCGTCCGTCTCGCATTACTCAGAGGCCTCCCTTCTTGGTGGGTGACCTGCGCGTGCCTCAGTGCCAGCTTAGAAAACTGAATTCCTGAAAATTATTTTGCGTCAATGTTTCTTCCATGGTTGTCTATTTGTAGTGGGCGTCAGATTTCCGATTTTAAATCATATTTGTTTGAAGCATCTTTTAACGATGTTTCATTTTGCAGATAGGCGCAGGCTGAGGTCCTCCTTTTGTAGTGAGAAGGTGGCCTCATGTTGGTAACTTTCATTTTCTATGTTTCGACATATCCGCAATTCGCTTAGAAAGAACTGATCACATTGTGTTGGAGAATATTTACTGTACAACTCAAACGTATTAGGTCGCCGATTTACTCGTTTACGTTGCTTACTATATTTCAATATCTTTAACTTTTATTCGTCGGGTTAATCATTACGAAGTATTAGGAGGAGTATAGTTTATTGAATAAATTTATTAGTGTTCATTTGTTGACTTCTAAGGGAATCTCACGAGTAGAATGTGTGGGATGAACTGGTGCAATGAAAGGATCTGTGAAAGCAGACATTACCAAATACATACTAAAATATAATTCCAGTTTTATGGTATGTCCTGATCCAGTTGTTCTTTATCATATACTTTATAGTGTACATTTATACTTGGTTAGGGCTTCATGAACTTTTTTGGTCTTCGAATTTTACCTGCATTTTTTACGGTGAAAGTTGATTTTACTTCACGTTAACGTCAATCTCTGTAGAAATATTTGTTGAATTGGATGGAGACATGCCCATGCTACTCGTTATAGCATATAAAATGTAATGCCAGCCCTCGGAATGCTGTATGTTTTGTAAAAGTGAACGTGATGCAAAGCTCCTCGGTTACATCTTATCGGTGGGGTTTCTATGAGAGAGCTAGAAGAGAAAGTTGGACCGGCGAAAGTAGTCGACCGCCGCGCAAGAAAGCGAGCGTGGACCACTCGGCTTACACATTCAAAGTCAAGGTCGACTGTGATGTGCAGCCACTGCAACTCGTCGAGTCTTGCACTGAGCGCTGCTACTGCTGGTCGGCTTCGAGCTTGATGCCTTGTGCTGCTTTTCCATGCACTCTTCCCTTGATGTGTGACTGCAACACAGCTTGTGACGTCAGTTCTGTTAGGTTCGGTGGCTGTGGGTTGTCTCCTCTCTGCTTCACGCTTTTTACCTGCTGTAGTGATTCGATGATTCGTATCAAGATCTGTACCTACCGGTTTTCCAGTCATTTTGTCTTCGCAGGAATTTTTCTTCATAAGTAGCGTACGATATCTTGTTGAAGAATTTTAATAACCTTTTGAAGTCCGTGTTTATGAAGTTCTTTATGATGTTGAAACGTGAATTGTATTCCGCGACCGTACGTACCGCTTGGCTAGTTCATCATTGATGCTGTTAACATTCAGCTGTGCTTTCATGACATCAATTCTTTTCATGTTGAAACTCAGAATTCTAAATCACCCGAGTAAGTTAAAGGGCTGGAAGAATGGATCATTTCAACTGATCCATGAAACATATGCCGTAAAAACAATAGATTAATGAGTTAGTCGACTTTGGGTACCAGTGCAGGGAAGACTATGTACATACATATACATAATAATTAATGAGATTACCATTCATCATGTTGAAACTTCGTTTATACTGCTCAGTCAGTACTCGAAGCTTCTCTTCAGTGATTCAACAAAATCATTTTCAGATTTTGCAAGTTACATATAAAATACGATGCCTATTTTAGGTGGAATTATATCATATCAAGTAGTAAGTTGCTGAAACTGGGGCCTTGGTGCCCTGGAAGAACCGTTCTTCGCTTAGTTGTTTCAAATTAATTCGCTAACATTCACACCGGCAGCATGTCAGACTATCAGAAGATACTCTTTCGAGTTTCGGCAAAGTTACAATGCAAGCTAGTAAGATTATTTTGCATTAAATTGGTGTAAGTTGAGTAATGTAGTATCATGGGTGACTCGACTAGACCCTCAGTTTATACTCAACGATTAAGCGGCGTTCACTAGTTGGTTAGTTTGGCTGCAACCCATTTAGATGGAATTTGTCAGTTCGAACCATGGTGGTGTGGTGGGCTCGACCTGGTTCTCCCATTGTGTATTGTTTGCGTCCATTGTGTTCTGATGTGCAGCCTTTGCTGACCTTTGCTGCACTACTGCATGCAGCCGCAGCTTTCTCCTATGTTTCATATTCGCCGCTTCCTTCACAATTAGCTTTTTTCTTCTTGAAGTTCACGTTTCCTGTACACTCTGTAAACTTTCAGTCTCTAATTTCTTTCACCTCGCTCCCGTATCTTCATTTTTCTAAATCGTTTCCTGGTCATCTTATGAAGTTGATATTATCTGTTAAATATTTCGTTCTCCCGGTAACTCTTGAAATTAACTTTCAGTTTTCCCCTCGGCTCGATTGTTTCCAGCGGACTCGCTCCCGACTTCACTCAGTACCTGCCATTTCATTTGTTGTGAATTTATTTACCGTTTTTCCTCTTGGTTGATATACTCCATTGGAAATATACAATGTTCTACGCCGCATTTCTTGTTGTTTTGCAGTGAATGAACGGATTTCTGGTCAATGAATTACGCTAAAAACGTTTCCCTCGTGCTACTTCTATCCATATAACACTAAAACTTTGATCATCTTGCTTGTTTGTTTGTAACCGTGTACTTTCCACATTAATAATACGGTGCAAAAATTCGAAACCCATCTCTCAGTAATTAAATAAGGGCTTTTCATGGTATTATGGTTACGGTTCATTGGGTATAAGGAAGAATAAAACTACCCGACCGGGTTACGGGTGGCTTAGTTTCATTTAAAGTTGCTGCGTAGATGTGCTCGGTGTGGCCCACTGCCGCACACAAGTGAGCTGGTCAACATAGGCTCGCTGTTGGCGTGAGCGCGTCCTCTCATTGAGGCGACATGGAAGAGGATTGAAGCTGCCTCACCGGAAATGGTGCCTGCGATGATGACTTGTTGGCTGGGCTCCATGGCGTGCTGCTAGCGTGATGGCCTCGTAACCGAGAGGACCCTGGTTCAAATCTCGGCTCAGTCGTCGAGACATTTTCACGTAAGCAGGGAGTACTTCCCTTGGACAAGGAAGTTTAAACCACACGTTCCTCACATCCCTCACCACGCCAGTAGTTGTAAGGCATTGAAAACCCAACGGTAAAACGTGTTGGAATTAATAAAGGTTCTTTAGTACGTGTCGCCGCTGTGCGACCCTGCTTCTCATGTTCACTGTCTTCATCCAAATTTTGTTTTCCTGCGTTTTCCATTGCAACAGTAAGCGAATGATTCTTTCGACATTGTTTTTCATGGCATTATTGCTGGCGCTTCAGTGTTTTTTATTTCATTTTCGTTTGACTGTTTCTCTATTTTGGCGCCCTTCTCTGATGTCTGTGCCAATGTGGATATATCGTACTTTACTTAATTAATGAACCGGCTTCAAGTATTTCGAATAGTTTTTCGCTTAAAAGGTAAATAAGTTTAGTTGACAGAAATTCAACTTTTATATTATTCATGACTATTTTCATTTTAGCCTCCTTGGAATTGGTTTTGTTCATAAGTCTTTTATCCTTCACCATCCTCGCCGGATGAGGTCGGTGAGGGTGAGTAGCATGCAGCTGTAGTGACGTCATAGCACCTTGTGAATTAGCGCCCTGATGGCTGGCCCCGTTACTCACTGCAGGACCCACTCCGTTCCCTACAATAACCTGCTGGTCATTTGCTCATCAGACTGAGATATAAGTTCTTTGTTCCTTGCGCTCGAGTGGCACCGTTTCTCTGTCTAGGGTTTTATCTCAATTTTGACTTCCGAGGTGCATGTGTGGTCCATTTTACAGCTGAGTTTGTTCTCGATGAAATAATGAAACTTAGCTCCTGTGTTTAATGAATTAGCGTTTTACACTCAATAATGCTACATACTCTAATGCATAATATTAATCTTGCCTCAGTACTGGCGACGCTCCGGATGTTTGAAGCGAGTAATTTGTTTGTTAACCTCGTACGATTATTTGAGTTGATATCACGTGCCCTTCTGGTTCACTTGTAAAGCCTCTTATTGGCTTAGTATCGTCAAACCGTCGCGTAGCTAATCAGCTTCAACCAACTATTCATGATGTCCGTGACTAAAATGTTATTCGCGCTAAATGACGCGTAAAGATAACGCCTTTATTCAGAACGGCGTTGCTTTCCGCTCGCCACCCCGTCCCCCCCGTGATGACGTGCGTCCCTCTTTGATTACTCATCAAGCGTGGGACCCCTCACGAGGCCTCTGGTGTCCCGTGGTTTTCTTGAGTGTCTACGTCTTTTAAATATAAACCGTCGTGTTAGTCATCAATAATGGGGCAAACCAAGTTTTCTGTCGATTTTCTAAAGCTATAGACCAGTTTGGTAGTAATCTGTTCCTCCTCTTCTGCAGCAGAACAATTTAACTGTTCTAGAGATGGCGTTGACATAGTTATCATTTTAATGTCATAATTTCTGTGAGTTCTGTATTCATTGTGGAATAGATAATGCTCATTATTGTTGGAACTCTCATTGTGAAAAAGCAACCTTAAGAGCAAGTTCACTATAGTCGTAAAATTTGGTTTAAAATTCCGCTCAGTAATTGACAAATGAGACATCCAAGAGGCCATAATCCATGGATTGTTGCTCAGCGAGTTGTCCTTGACGGGCAGACTGAAGTCTTGTGCTCGTCAATTGGCCGAGGTGAAGTGGTCAGTCATATGCATTGTATGGAAATAGCTGCCACTCGCAGTCTCTCACACTTGTTTTAGCCTCCATATTTTGTGTGTTTGATGATGAACTCAGTTCGCACGTCGCAGGTCAGGAGAGACCAGCGCAGCCCACGCCTCCCTCGAGCCCTGCCGCGCTGTCCATTTCTTCTTTGTAGTTTGGGAATTTTGGGTGGAGATATTCGAATTTTAGTCGGCTGGAGCTGGCTGTGCCTCCTCAAACACAGGAAATTATTCCTTCGTTGTGTCATTTGATCTGAGTGTAATTAGTTTCACTGCGTGGTTGTAGTGCGTGAGTGCGATCAGTGATAATCGAAATTCTCAATTAATGATTACTATGTCCATAATTTAGAAATGGATTCTTGGCCGTGTGAATTAAGATTTTTTTATAGAACTGTACAACTAATCGCGGAGAATATATGGGACATCTGGGTGTTTAGTGATTCATTTCAGTCAAAGCTATATTTCATATTGGTCTCATTTTACTTCGTGCGAGAAGAAGAAATGGAGCAAGAATGGAATGGAATTAATGCATCATTCAGCTGATGAAGTGTGGGTATCAGAGGAAAGGAAAAACGTCAGTTCACGCATATTTTTTCCACTCATCCCAGGCGCATGAGCTTATCCGCGAACGTATTATAATTTTATTTATTCTTGACTTGCAGACTGTACTGCGATCCCAGTACGACCGCAGTGCAGGTGACAGCGAGCCGAGCTCCCCTTCGCAGCAGCAGCAGCAGCACAAGGTGGTGGGCGGGCACCTCGTGCTCAGCAAACAGAGCTCGACACCGGCGGGACACCCCGCTCTGCCTCCCAGCTTCCTTAGCGTCACCGTCAATCAGGCCAGCAAAATGGGCCTCATTGCCAACACGGCGGCCTCGGAAGGCCTCTTGGGTGCCCCCAATGTGGACCACGGACTCCTCAATGGAGCAAGTCTCCATCGACGCCTCGACAGGTCCCACTCGGAGCCAGTGTGGCCCCAGCAGCAGCAGCAGCAACAGGTATGGCACCTGTTGGCTTCTCTCTGTGTAGGCACGGGGCCATAAAATACCCTATTGATTTCATATGTACTTTTAGGCCAGTAAATTGAGCTGTTGAACTACACGCGAGCGGAAAATGATTGATTTTAAACATGCCTTCAAGGCTCTGCTTTTGTACATAGAAAGTCGAATTTCCTGCTCCTCGGGAGGGAAGTGTGCTTTGGTGTGCTCTGGTCATCCTGTGTAGCAAGTGACACACCTCGAGGGTGTCATGAGTTACGTGCAGTGCTTTGGCTGTAGTGGTTGTGCGATTCAGTCAAGTTTAACTGGGAAAAATTTATTTTGGACTTCTCTTTCGTGGAATTGAGTTCACCAGTTCACATTTAAGCGAGATCACCAATCTCTGACAATTTCTTGTTGATCTGCTCATTTCTCTTACGCCATTTCGAGTTTCGAGTGACTTTAGAATATACATATATCCTTGATTAAAAACTACATGGAAATTAAAGTATTTCCAACTTATTTATTGAAAGTCCTTCGAACTCTAAAGTGGATATTGATAAATTTATGTATATATTTCGTTACCATGGAGTTGATCGGACAATATTGATAATTTGGGGTGTAGAATTATTGTCACCAAGATAATTCAATGCCAGTTTCATCTTTGCTTTCAAACTTTTAGATAGATTTTTTCTAGTATCTATACATTACTTTGTGTCCCCGCTTGCTGTTGAGAATATTTGCATAATTTACAGCCGACTTTGGTCCGACAGGACAACAGGCCGGGCAGCAATTCGTCTCGTTATAAGACGGAATTGTGTCGCCCTTTCGAAGAGAACGGCTTCTGTAAGTACGGTGACAAGTGCCAGTTTGCCCACGGTGGCGTCGAGCTGCGCACTCTCAATAGGCATCCCAAATACAAGACGGAGCTCTGCAGAACCTTCCACACAATCGGCATTTGCCCCTACGGGCCGCGGTGTCACTTCATCCACAACGCTGAGGAGAGCCGCGTTGTGTCGCCCATCATGGCCGCTATGCCCATGAGCGGCCCTCTCCCCCCCGCCCTGCACATGACCAACAGTCCTCCTCCTGCACTCATACCTTCCCCCCACACTCCTCTTTCGTCCATCAATTCGCCCTTAACTCCCCTGCCCACAATCTTTGATAAGCACTCGCCTCCCTCCTCGACTCACGGCGGGTCCCCCACCACTCCGGGAGTGTTCTTCGACGACGCCTTCTCCCTCTTCCAGGGACACCTGCTCGAGGGCCTCGCTGAGACCCTCGCGCAGTCCTTGCAGTTGAATAATAAGGTGAGCTTCGATGCCATCGAGGCCTAGTGGCTGCGTGGTGTCTCAGGCTAGCTCGTAGGGAACCCAAGTTTCTCACATGAATATTTAATAGCTTCTGCTTTCAAATGTAATGTTCTTACTTCTCTATTATGTTAATCAAGCATAAGTAAGCTTTCAAACGCTAAATAGCTTTATAGTAAATATGATGATATTATGTTTTTCGAGAAAGAAATTTCAGTTTGTTAATTGTATTTCTGTGACACATGGTCTTTGAAATAACATGCGATTCTTTTCTCTTATTTTCTCAGTTTAACAACTACCCAGCGAGTTTGAGTGCGCAGCTCAACAGCCAAGTGAACAATCGCTTGAACACCAACGGATCTAACTGCAGCAGTTCGGGCAGTGTGAGTCCCGTCACCTGCAGTCCCCAGTTTGGGGATTTGTTGACCGAGCCTCCCACTCTGGACACTCCTCCGGCCAGTCCTCCCGACTCTTCCTCACCCACTGGGGAGGAGTCTGGTGCGCATTCGTCTCTCAGACTCCCCATCTTTCAGAGCATCAACCCTGTACAATAGAACTTAGTGATCTGACCGAGCTGTGCACGGTTTGTTCGTGCGAAGTCCTTTCAAGATTCGTTCAGGAATTTACGAGTGGAAGCACTCGTATTTTTCAATTTTTATGAACATCTATTAATTTTAATAGAATATCATGTACAGATTTGCAATTATTCAATAAATCATTTTTCAAATTACGGCTACTAGTTTGTACGAAAAATTCCCCTCAATAATTAGGAGTGGAAATAGTAATAATACTGTACAAATGGAAATCCATTAGATAATGAATTTTTGTAGAGAAGTGTAAAATTGATCAATTGAATTAGAGTCACGTCCTAGGACGTTAGCGATAGCTGGTGCTTGCGAAGCCAAATGAACTTACTGCAGTGCTTGCATTGAATTATGTTCGACTGCTGCTTAGCCCTCTTTTGTTTATGTTCGCACGAAGAATTGAAAGTTCAATTATTGCAGTCTGTGCATGGCGCTGGCTGCGCTCATGTCAAGATCTGCCATCGGTTGGAATTATTTCTTAGCCCCGAGAATCAGAATTTCTGAGGTGTTCGTCTTTTATAAGCGCTCGTTTGATTGGATTGAACTCCGCATTGAGTGTAGTATATTTATATAAATAACGCCTCTCGCTATTACGTCGCATGCACCTATTGTGGACGTGTTTCTTGGCATTGAAGTTTGGTTTATGATCGTGTAGAGCTTCAGTAGTCAGCAAATGTCCATCTAACGTCAAAAGCAACTTAGTGTAACTATTTGGATACTTTATGATGTATTTGTGGTACATTATGGGTGGCGCACTTCCGAGGCGTGAATTGAATCACTGCATGTGTTCCTGAGGGACGCCGCTGTGCCCTCGTCCCCATGTGGGACTCGCCGGAGTTGGAGGAGGGAGTGAGCTGGCGGTGCCGTGCAGGTCCCGTCAACTGGCAACTGCTCTATTGTCAGAATTTGTAGCTTGTCTTCAGCTGATCTATGAGTCAATTCCTGGACACATTAGTGCGCATTTCTCGTTTATAAATTGGGAATCTGAATTAACCATATCAGTGAACTGTAACCCCCACAACTTTGTCATAGCCTAATTTTGTTGAAGAATAGATCATATACTTTTTTGGGGATTTAAATACACTGTAGTGAGTAAATATTTTAGATTGGACGTAGGTTCTTGAACTTTAATCCCTTGTAATATCTGAGTAACGTCAAAAATTTGACTTGTTAATATACATCACGTAGATAAAGTTTGATTACATTCATTTTAAATGAATATGTTTACTTAGGTCGAGGTTATTTATAAAATTTGAGTCCGATGTGTGAAACTTGATTTTTGTTTCCTTGAGTGTATTTACCGTACTTTTTGCGTATTTATTTATTTGTCTATAACTCTGACGATGTAGGAATATTTGTCCTAAGTACTAACGCATGGCTTGTCGATGTACATAACTCATGATAGACATCAGTTTACTATCCCCTCGCCCACAAAGCTGCTCTAAGTGCAGTGCGTAGTAATCTAAGTCGTGAGGAATCCGCCTCATTTACTTTACTTTTATTTAGCTCGTTTTAAGTGCAAGCGCTCTTGGTGTACCTTGTGAACCTTGGTTTTCAATTTATTCTTCTCCATTACTTTATGATTATTAATATATTGTGTTTCTTAGAAGTACTTTAGGTAAGACTTATTGAGTGTGGCAGCTCGACATCGATTCACACGTGTTTCACTCGGTTCTGTCCCGACGGTAGTTACTGCATTCCCTTCCCAGCTTGTCGGTGCGTGCACACGGCGGTCGCCATCAGCGAGTCTCCATGTGAGAGCTGTATAAATAAATCAATGAACTTGGCAAGAAATGATGGTCTTGAACCCTTGCTTCCACTATTGCTTTCGATCGTCGTTTCTACGGTCGCCGAGTTTTCCGAGTTCGGTGCACCTCTGTGTGCTTGTTCCGAACTGCACTGTCTCGCTCTGTGCTTGCTGCACCGAGTTTGGAACACATCACAGGACGTATGGAATTGTTCTTGGGCTTTTTTGCTCTATTCATTTTTTTACTCTTTTTGGTTTATTAACAATTGTATTCTTTATCATTATATTTGTGTTATGGTAAACTTAATTCACGTCTACACATCGCTTGCTTTTCACATCACCATTGTTTTGTACCGTCTATGTTAATTTTCAATTTTTAATGCCGTATTTTTCTTCTTTCCTCCTAAGATATTATCGTATGTCCCGGAACGTCGTGTGGCTCGATTCAAGTAATGAGTGTTGGTGATTTTCGATCCCTCTCTTAGCGTTAACTAAACAATAAACCTAACCGTAATCGAGTTATTTTTCAGCAGCCAGAGTTGTACTTACCTGGCTAAGCATTCGTTTTGTAATCAGATTAATTTTGAAAAAGATTTCTCATCTCTGACAAGCATATTAATTTGCTAAACAATGTTTTGCTTAATTTTTAATTTCTGTTTCTAATGGATACGGGGAATACTTGCAGATACGGTTCTGTTTTGATTTCTTGAGCTTCTATTTCCACTCGAAATCGAGTCAAACGGAATTAAGTTATTAATGAATATTCAAGGCTAACGGAAATCGGTCTCTTCTGACCTGAATTCGTGACCATTTTAATTTTTGTGCTTTAATTTTAGCTCTGAGTGTGATGTCGGAAATTCGTTTTAGGAAAAAAGGATACAACTACTTGTAGCCTAGAATTAATTTTTGTTCTAAGGAAGCTATCTATGTATGCCGGTCGTGAAGTTATTTAATGAAGAATGTAGGATAGTTAAGTTTTTTTTTTTTTGCTTGCTTCCCGAGCGTTGCAAGGATACCCGCCCTAGCCGTCGTGCCTCCCAGCGTCAGCCGCTAGAGCTCTATTATATCGCCTTTATAGTCACTTTATTGCAAAGAGAGAGCATTATATTTATGAAGCTATCATCTGTAAATACATTCTACTAACTAATATTAATAATAAACTCTTACGCTTAGTTGTAACCCTTGTATAATTATTAATGGACGTTTGAATAGCCTGCTGAAATTGCTCCCGCAGCGGGTCTCCATTTCATAGCATCGATGCGGAAGCTTATAAACCAATTTCAAGAGTGAAATAAAGTGGACAGTTCAAGTCCTTCAGTTGACGGCGCTGTGAACGAAGGTCCACCTGGGCAGCGGGGGAACTATGAGTCGTGCCCCTGGCTAATGAGGCGAGCGACGTGCATTTTAATGCTCGAATTAAATAATTAATTTCATATTGATTGGCTGGCCGCGTTAGGCACTTCTGCTCTAGTTTGGTTCGTGGCCTGCGGTGCAATGACATGCTTTACAAATTCACATTTGGAGCAAATTCTGCGTTGAGTTGCAATGTTTGAACTCGAAATTGCGTACGCGTTTTGCTGGCTGTTGTCACATCTCATTGAAAGGAACTAATTGAAAGGAACTAAAATGTACGTAACTACCAAATGAAATATTTTTTCCTGTCAAAAGATTTCTTTCCCAATCGTTTTGTTTCCTTGTGATCACACTCTAATTTGCTGCTTTTGCGAGTCTCAATAATGTTTGTTTCTATTTATTCTTGTGTGTTAATTCTATTCCAATAGTAATAGTATACTTCATACTGACTTTGCTTGGTTAGATGTCGGCGGTCATGTTCGAAATTTCATTGGAAAGATATTAAACATTTTATAATTTTTTTACTGATTGTTTCTATTTTCCCTGTTAATATAACCCATGTTCAAGATGAATTCTCTTTTCGACAAATGAGAAGTAAAAGTTCGACAAAATTTTCGTTAAAGTTACGAAAATTTGAGAATTTGCAAGCCTGCATTTTTCGAGTATCGGCTAATTTTACGCTCGTGCGGAGTGGTCGCTTTACCTTGCGTCATTTCGGACGACGCTGTTGGTGAGCATCATTACCTCGGGTCACACATTTTGCTCTAGTTTGGCCTGGTGAGAAATTCATGGGGAGAGAAAGGATCGTGAAATGATAGCGACTCTAAAACGTATCGCTTAGATTTAGGTTCGAGTATTTCAGGTCGAATCTGATACGAGACTGGCAGTATTACGATTCAAATCCAAGGTGATGTTATCTACTGTTTTACAACATGAAGCGCCGATAATTGACTCGAGCCGATAGTTAAGCTGTCATCCGGACAGTTTCTCAAAAAATGAGGTTGAAACTACAACTGGTCAAGCTTCAGTCTTATACTCTAATAGCGAGAGGCTGAGCGAGCGAGTGAAAGGGCTGTTCTCTTCACATGAGACATGCGAATGCTTGGTACTTAATAATTAGAAGAGCCTAATTTCGAGGGAAGTTTTGAGTACGGAATTACATCATGGCTGCCTGCTCGATGACAAAGGTTTACTACGGATTCATGGGATTCAAGCAAATTTGCCCCATAATAATGATTGAAGAAGTTTTCATCTGCCGCCCCATGGGATGCTGTCGCTGCACGATTACTAGGAAATAAATGGATCATGGCTCGCAAGTGCTGGCTGGCGAAGGAGCGAACTTTCGCGTACAGGTATGATGTAAAATGACTGAAAGTTCTCCTAATTTACGAATGAATGAAACTAAAATGTGCTGAGCTCATCCTGTATAAAGGTCACCCACTCGATTATCTTATTCTTCGGACTGCTTTTAGTATAGAAATAGGGGCTAGTGATCCCCAATCAGAGTTAGTTTCTTCCCTTTCAATAAAATTCCTCTGATTTCTCTCCGTATAATTAGGCTTTTAGTTATAGCATTCTCCATGTTGCACTGTTTGAGTTAGTAATCTCCCCTCACGAGGCATAGGATAGGCAATAGGGTTAGATTAGTTAGATTTGACGATGCTCTGATATTGGGTTTACCATCCACAGGAAGGACATCGTTAGGTTACTTCAGCTTTAGCTGAACCTTCGGGACTAGTATCTTTCTTGCCTACTTTGGTTCTTTCAATTTTCATGTCTTCTCTACCGATACTGATGATTCTTTATCTTTCCTCCCTCTTCCTTCTAAACTTGATGTTTGTATGCGCAGGGGATCTTGTATGGGAATCTACCTTGTGCATAGATTCTTCGTTCCCCTACGTCCATATTAAAGGGTGCGTTCCCCTTCGGTGAAGTGCTAAATAAGGGCATCCCTATCCCTATTAGTACTATTTAGTAATCCTACAAAAAGGTGCCTCAACACCAGGTATGACTGAAATTATTGTGTTCGTGTATTGCACAAACAACGAAGGTGAGCAATTTTTTATCTAGCCAGGTGTGCAATGCAACGTTACCGTTAATCAGATTGTGAGCCAAATGCCACGAGAACAAAATAAATCTTCCGTAGATGCCCCGACTCCAATTTTAGGTTACGAAATCCTACTTATACTGGAATGAATCCTGCACTTCCTCTGGAGTGGCTCAGTACCTTGGTAGGCAAAAATGAACTAATGTTTTCAAAGGAGAAGTTGCGGTTCTCTGTGCCAAATTTAGCGTGACGTAATCGTAATTTTGGTCACCACTAATTAGGATGTTTTGCGCCTAAAAACCTGCTATCATCTACCAAAAAATAAGTAAGAAGGTGGTATTGATGTTAGAACAAATTAATTCCTTCAAATACTACCAATTATAATAATATACACATACAAGTTAGGAATTAGCTTCAATGTAACTTTCTTTGGAATAGGAATTTCAAGATTGATTTGCAATGGATTAAGAGGTAAGTAAAAGGATTTCCAATTTGTGCTTTCCTCCGTTACTAAAAATTGTCAAAACGACATCAATGTTGCGTGTTTGCGTTGTTTGCTCGATGATGATTGACCTTTCGTTCTTAATTTGGTTGAATTGTCGAGCTACTCAGCACCCTAGGCTACGTGCACGTGTACCTCGCAAATGACAGGAGCTGTTGGCCCGAACACACCAGTTGTGGTAGGGAGCAGGAGCGCTGTTTGGTGCGTCGACCGCGCGTGGGGAGGCTCCAGGTGCTTCGCTCACAACCCAGAAGAACGGCTCCTGTGAGGCTTTCACTTTCCCTTCGAGGGACCAAACTGAGGTAGTAAAGCTGCTCAGACGCTATAAAAACTGGATAGGGATATTCAGCCTTAAACGGATTGGATAAGGAATCAGGACATCTATGCGTGTTCGACTGGAAATTTATGCAACGCTTTTGGGGACGTTCTTTGGCGTCAAATTTGTAGCAGCCAAGTTTCCTGCTTATACGATCGTGCAATGCACTCAGTCGAAATGGGTAAAATTTTCGTATGGCTAAAATAAAGTCGAGGCGACGACGCCGATTGTTTCATACCTTATCGTTTTGGCAGCAATCATAGATATTGTGGAGTCGCCGACCCAAAGTGGCCACTTGCAAGCTTTGTAATAAGACTGAAAGAGAAATTAATACGTCTTATGACGTAAGCAACTCACATTATATATTCGCTCTACAAATTAAGTCTAAATCTTACCGCTTCATCCACCGAGTATGGCAAATTAATCGTAGTCAACACTTAAGTAATGCTTTGAAGATTTTGTTCAATATATTTAGCGTTAAACTGGCCTACGCGAGTAACTTTGCTACAATTTTCATTCATACGTCGAAGCACTTCTGGTATTCATGATCGGAATTCAGTACACAGTGTGAAGAAGAGTAATAAACTTCATAGATTACATGAATTCATCATGAGGCCCTAACCAAGATGAAGAGCGTCAAAATTAGGATAAATGCATTGCAATATTTTACAGGTGTAGTTTAGTACATTTATGAACTTAATACATGATCATTACTGGAAGTGTTTAATTAAATCAGTCGTGCGACTAAGAACACAAAACCGTTCGTTGAGATATGGAAGTTTCTCACTGACATAAAGCTAGATATTTAAGATGGTGACCATTCTTAGCGGAACCAAAATTCTAGGGAAAGTTATCCCGTTCCCTTATTTCTGAGAACAGTTTTGTCTGTACAGGCGCATATGACATTAAAAATCTTCTGTGACACGAGTTATACTTTGCTGAAATACCAATAGGCAAAAAATCATGTAATTTTCTACAACTTGGTGTTCTATCACGGAACTTCGAGAAAGCATTCTAACTTCGCGCTCTTTTTACTATTATTTCGTCTATATTCCGATTTCAGTCAAACCAAATTAATGAAAGTAAGGGTGTAAATTATTTTCCTAATCCATGCGTCAAAATTTTTCATTTTAAAATAGATCGACACAAGAGAAACGAAATAAGTTCATGGAAGCACGGTTACATCTCGAAATCCTCTCCACAGATGTGCTATTCTCTTCTCGATCGATGTCAGCGTTGTTATCAAACGTCGACAAGTTCGAGGGCAGATGAGCTGCGTAATAGTGAGACGCTAGCGGTCAGTATTGACAGTGAGTCAGGACAGTGACTCAGACCTCATACTCGTACAGCTGTACTGGAGTTCGTTGAGCGCTCTCAGTTGCGTGAGCATTTCTTTTAACAAATTTTGTCGATATGAAATATTCCAATGATAGTGCTATGTGCTATACTTGACTGCTGCCGAATTCTTTTTTATTGAATTTTGTACACGTTGAACTATGAAGCGTACGAAGAAGCTCGTACAAAACACACCAAAATAGAGCCCAAGTTTCAATCAAGGTGAGCTGAGAGCTGAATGCGAGCGCATTACTCGTGCCTTGGAAATACTGACCAGGAGGACATTTATATAAAAATATGTTCCTTCTAGTTAAGAAATATGATAAGATCACATACTTAGGCATTAACGTGTATGTCTTATTTCATGCTCAATAATGTAAGCTTAAAGACGTTTAGTTACACCTGTTTTGCAGTGAAAAGATAATAAAGAACTATTCATTGGCGCCTCTCTACTAGCGACATCCCGTACTGTAATGGTATAATTTGAATAGGGATAATCACCCTCTATACTTTTTCCAACGGACTTAAATGCCTCTGGTTAAGATGATATATTAAAATTTAGCGTTTTTTTCCAAAGCACCAATGGAAACACGTGGCAAGAACCAATCGAAATCAAACTCCGTAATTTTT
>VOMN01006699.1:0-38541 GCA_014899125.1 Orchestia grillus | reverse complement strand
ACGGTCTCATTCAACAGCTCGCGGATATGCGAAGGCACACCGTGCATACTAAGTGGCGGCACCCTAGTGTGGCCGGGGCGTAAAGGCCCAAACATCTTCAAGGTATTCAAGGTTATTCGGCCGAAGGTCTACAGAAGCGTGATGGGTATTCTACTCCATGACATTCAGTCAGAGGATGGCAAGACTAATTGCATGTTGAGCAAAATGAACTCTTTAATTACCTCAATGCTACAAACATATTGCAGCAATACTCTTTCAATGAAACCATTAGGTAAAATATTGCCTAAAGAACATGCTCTCTGCAGTGCATCAATAGTAAAATGAAGAAGGTGCTCCATTATTTTACTTTTACTTTAGTTATTTTTAATTTTACTTCAAAGAAATCTTAAAAATTTATCACACATTTGTTCGCACGAGCTAGCGGAATATATGTGATACAAACATGTGCTTACACGTGCGCCTTAAAAAAATCCCGTTTTTGAATCAAATAAACCGACAATCTCATCTCACAGCTGTATGATAATATCCTTGAAAAATTCGTCAAAAAAATGCAATTTTCCTGATTCTCTTCAAGAAGTTCATTCGCTCAAATTTCCGAGAATGTGCAGGTCATTACGAATACATCTCACTCGCTAGTGCATCATTCATTAATCAGCATCATTAATCAGCGGGCATTTCATTTCCTGGTGCAATCCCCGCAAAGAATGATTAAAGAAAGATCAACTGGAGGAGCGACGTACTCCATGCGCCCGTCGCCGTCCACCACAAACATTTACATGCGAGCGCCACGCTAACAAGCCACTCGGTCAGCGGAATTGCGCCAGTAATCCTGTATTAAGACGCAGTATTACTGAAGTAATCCGCGCGTAATCTGAGCTTAATCAGGCGGTGACATCAAGTGCTTCGTAAGCGAAGCGATGTCGTTTGTCAAGATTGCTTGGCGGCCTGGCAAGCGACAGCGGGGTCCTGCCAACACCGTTCTTGGCAAGCCTGCATGGTGAGGGTCGGGCTTGCTGCTCTCTTTGTCGAGGTTGTGGGGGAGCTCGACAGGATTTCAACTCTAATCTGAGTTTTTAAGTCCAGCTTTCGGAAGTTGTGTGTTGCAAACACACTTCTTGTGACTGTTTCTTTAACTTCATTAAAATTTCGAACTCGTCGTGTTCCGTTGTGGCAAAACGAGTACCTATACTTGACGTAGCTCTGACGTGTTCAACAAGGTAGCACTGAAGTATACTTCAGTGTAGTGCTGATGTATACTTTCTAATTTTATGATGCAATAGCTATGCAATATAACTGTTTTGTTCCGAGAATGAATAATCTGATGTCTATAATGCCCTCATTTTTGTGTGATTATTTAATGGCTGTAGCGACTTCCAATAAATTTTAAATATTTTAACGAGGGCAAGAAACTTAATGTGTGATGACCCTTTCTTTCTTTTTGTTAATCTTTACGGACAAAATCTTCACTTTCCGTCCCTTTAATCACTGTTCAATTTTCAAAGCAAGAAATTTACATAAGTGCACGTATACGCTCGCACAATCAGTACGTGCAGTCCAAGCGTATACTTCAGCACACTTCAGCGTATATGTTTAAAAATCCACTAGCAGTATTTGCAGTACAATTGTACGCTTCCAACACGCGGTACTTGCAGTACAAGCGTACACTTCGACGAGAAGTACTTGTAGTACAAGTGTATACTTCATCACGCAATTCATGCAGTACAAGGACACATTTCCAAACTCAGTACTAGCAGTACAAGTGTACACTCCAACACCAGTACTAGTAGTACAAGTGTACAAAGGCAGTATAACGCTCCCAGACGTACGATGCTTACAAATTATGAGTTCAATGAAATATTTTCCAAAGAATATCAATAAAACTGATGAAAAAATATCCATTACGTGACTATATTTCTTTTCAGAATGATCATGTGAGGTGCATTAATTGCTCACATATCTTCAATGTATTCATGAGACAATCTTCACAGCCATACTGGAATGGCATCAAAGCTGAACTGCATTTCTTTAGAAATCAGTCGTGGTGTACGAAAATAAGCGACTTCTTTCTGGGAACTGGAATACAATTAATACGTCATGATGAAGTTCAGGCTCTGCATCTTGTATTGATGTAACAATGAATTATCGCGTCAAAATGAAGAGAACTTCATACAACGCTAAGGTAGCATCGCTAGTTCAATGATAATGCAGAGCAAAAAAAAAGGATTATCTCATTGCGGTCGACCATCGTCTAATTAAAAAGTCACAACATAATTACAGGATTTGAAATAAGAAGGTGACATTTAAGATACTGAAATGGTCATTTCAAAAGTCGGTTGGGCGTCTCCTGCAAAGAACAACACATGACACACGTACACTCTTATGAAACCAAAAATTTATACAGAAACTGATGGGACCACACACGACCATTCGTTCATCACTGTGTTGTCTACGAGTATCGATGATGAATGAAAATGATAATGGAAAATTTAATTAGACGCTCATAATTTTTAACGACAATTTCAGCGTATGATTTCATCAAACGGCGATCTCTTTCAATCTCAGATAATTGCTTTCTCGTCACATGCAAATAAGCAAGTCAAAGGGGGCTCTAGCCCCCGTCACCTCCCCCCTCCCCCTCAGTGCCGTCTGAGCTCCAATGAGGGCGGCGGTGACGGTGTCGAGGGGAGCTCCCCCGGGAGTGTGAAGCAGCAGCATAATTGCGCCTCGGAAACTGGGGAGCGGGAAAAATGGCGCGGGTCCTGCACTTGCAGGAACATTTCCACCACACTATGGATTAAAGTTTGATTCATTTTAGTTCTATTTGGTCTCTAAGTAAATTCCCGAACTTTAGCTAAAAAATACAAAATTTGGACAAGCATTGCATCGTTGGACGAGCGAGTGCAAACAATATATGATGCGCAAGAAAATTCTACGCAAGATGGACCCGAAAACAAAGTTTTCCGTGGGAAAATTTTCCTTCGTTTTATAGATCAAGTTCGAAAACTTAATTGGAGACCAGATAAGGCGTTTTCGAACACTTCAAGTACATAATAATTAATATTAATTCAAAAACAAAGAGAAAAATAGGGAGGTACTTTATACAGCACAAAATTAAATGCATGTCGGGAACCACGTATTGGATTCGTAGAAAGAAGGCACTAAAATATTGGAAAACACGCACCAGAAAATATTGTCTTTACTAGTAAACTAGAAAGCATCTGTGAAAAGAAGCTGCGTTAAACGCAGTGATAAAGAAACGAAAGATTTCATTTAATATTTCTTTAGTAAACAGAATTAAGATGCTGCAAAATTCCACCATCAGGAAAAGCTAGTAAGGACTGTGTGACAGACACCTTTACGCTGAATTATATATATGACGAGACGAAGCAGCTAACGTTATTTATTAGATTTTTGAGGCCAAGCGAGCCGTTGACGAGCGTGACCAGCTGTAGCGTCGCACGCGGCCGGGGCGGGCGGCGGCATCCCAGGCTGCCCTGGAATGCTTTCAGCGGCCGCTGCCGCGTGTGAACCCTCGCGCCAACGCCACATTCTTGCCTTGATGTGTTCGATCCGAGCGTGTTGCTTTTGATCAAAGTGCGATGTGTTCTTGATCAAAGTGTTGTGTGTGGCACGGAAGTGTGGCGGGCGACTGTGACGCACAGGCAACTAATGACATGCGCTCTCCCGCCATCGTAATCGCTGTCTCATATCGACGAGATGTGACAACGGCGTGCCGTGCCATGCTTCTAGCCCTCATGTAGACCCTCGTCAGCAGCTGTCGAGGCGTGTGTGCGTCCCTACAAGTGAGATATTGTAGAACAGAGGGCGGCCCCTGGCCAGCTGCACCGCAGTGCATATACCTGGCACTGATGCAGCCAGGCGTGTCAGGTGCGGTGCAGCTTTTGCCTCCAGCATTACCTCACGCAGGTGTTGGTGAGAGCTACAAAAATATTCGTCTCTCTGTAAAAGAAGTCAATGCCATTTCCATCAACATTTTAATCTACTTTCAAAATCTGGGAACTGTTATACTTCTATGGAAATTCAACGAAACCGAGTAAAAACTTTTTGCTTAACGGCATGGAAGAAAGAAATGGAATGGAATAGAATGGAATAGAATACAAATGGTATGGAAGAAAATGGAATAGAATGAAATGGAATAGAATGGAATGAAATAAACTGGACTGGACTGGATTAGAATGGAAATGAAATGGAATGAAATAGAATGGATTGGAATAGAATGAAATGGAATGGGATGGAGTTGAATAGATTAAAATGAAAGCAGCAGGGACGAGTGAGGTGACCCATTCTTTTGTCCCTGTTCAAGTTCTATGCCGTCGGGCAGCCATCACGCACAGGCAACCGATTTGACATGGAGAAATGAGGGCCGGACAAATCAAAGAACTGTTAGTATTACTACCACCTGTGTTTGATGTGTGACAACCATCACTGCCATTAACTATTCTACCTTCACAGAGGGAAAACAAGGTATGCAGAAATATAACAGTCACAGTCACATGCAGTCATCGATTACCCTGCCCAGGCAACAGATCATTCTATTTAAGTTCAACACAAGACAGCTGATGGTTTACTATTATCGGTTCGAATCCTTGACAAAAATTTTAATTATACTATCAACAATTTTCAAATAGTGACATCAGCCGGAAGTTTAACGCGCTAGGGGATTCCCTCTCCAGTTTGTCTAGCCGATTATTGAACGAGTTCAGGGTTTCAGGGGCACACATGTTGTCCGGTCCTTGGGTTCAGATTTTAACAATATCAACCTGAAAGGATTTCAGAGCCTGAGTTGTTCCGACGGCTTTTTTTAGTGGAGGAATTCAGTCATGTTCACTTCTAGGAAGGAAGCCTGCTCGCATGAAGGTACCCACACCACGAAACTGCGCAGGAATATGACCTGATTTCCACCACAAAGTACCGTGTTCATGAACGCCTCTCAAGAAGTTGTAGTTGAGGACAGAAAAGTTTACGTTTTGATGAGTTGACGGTATTATATTTGTGAATTTCAACTGTTCTTCACATGTACACGTGTGTGACGTCATTGGCTCTATTAATTACTTTAAAAATGTTTTCGTAAGTTCAGTTAAATAAAAGTGAGTCAATTCCTTGGTCTCTGGTTGCGATAGCAAAGGCCACTTGGTTATCAAAATGGAGATGCATCATTTACATTTGTAAATAATTCAGATAATCAGGAAGCAAATTTTCAACATTTACCTTCCTTCAGAACTTCGTCATGATCATAACCAAGGCGTTTTTTACGCCAGATGGCGAGTGGTCCCGTTCTTAGGGGAAATATAAGCTGAAATCTTTGTGAAAGAGAAATGAGAGGCTCCTCACGCCCCGAGTTAGAAACGTCTACCTGGCCGTGAAGCTCGCGTTGTTGGAGGAAGTCAACGCCAGAGTATCTTCAAACGTTCCTGGGACGCACAGCCGTGTGTAGTTTTCGAAATTAAAAAATTCAGTGTTTTTTTCTAGTACGATGCGAATGTTTCCCAAATTTATTCCCATTACGCCCTCATGTCTAATCTCAATCAAGCGTAACTGCAAAAACGGTTGTGAAAACCTTACAAATTAATCTATGATACATTTTGGGCCATTTTCGCAGTGTGTTGCGTGCTTTCGCTCAAAAAATTCACTCCTGTCAACTCATGTAAATTCATACAAGACTCACGAGTGTGCAATACATACATAGGCTGCCTGTGCCTTGCTCACACAATACATGGGCTGCCTGTAGCCTTGCTCACACAATACATGGGCTGCCTGTAGCCTTGCTCACGAAGCAGAAAATAAAACTTTACTGTTTGAACGATACACACGTAAATTAAAAAGGATTCAGAGTGAGCAAAATAAATGTCCAGCAAAATGTTTACAAAAGTGGACATATTTTATAACGAAGCTGATAGCCACCTGTGCATGGCAGACTGTACCTAGCATGGCAGACTGTACCTAGCATGGCAGACTGTACCTAGCATGGCAGACTGTACCTAGCATGGCAGCCTGTATCTAGCATGGCAAACTGTACAATTAAGCTCACAAAACAAAATTTTGAAAAATCAGAAACCAGTGAAGAAATTCGTTTCTAACTCAATACACAGAGTGTAATTAGAAAAACATTTAATAACACAGCTTAGAGCATGTACATAGAATACATTAACGCACGGACTGGGTAAAATAACACAGGAGACCCGAGAAGGCAGAGACGGCAGACTACGAGGATGACAAAAAGGAAACTTAATATAAACAAGAAAATTGTCTCACAGAAAAGAACGTTGAGCAAAGGATGGATAAGATCAACGAGCGGGGAATATGATGAGGAGCAGGACAGAGGAGAGGGCCCCAGTAAAATGAGTCTCAGTAGAAAAGGGCTCAGTAAACGAGGCCCTCAGTAGATGAGGGCCTCAGTAGATGAAGGCCATATTAGATAAGAACCTTGGTAGATAAGAGCCTCTGTAGATGGAGAGCCTAAGTAAATGAAGGATTCAGTATATGAGGGCCTTAATAGATGAAGGCCTCAGTAAATGAAGGCCTTAGTAGAAGAGGGCCTCAACCAAAGAGGGCCTCATCAGAAGAGGGCCTCGGCAGAAGAGGGCCCCGGCAGAAGAGGGCCCTGCAGAATAGGACCCAGCAGAAGAGGGCCTCAACCAAAAAGGGCCTCATCAGAAGAGGGCCTCGGCAGAAGAGGGTCCTGCAGAATAGGACCCAGCAGAAGAGGGCCTCATCAGAAGAGGGCCCCGGCAGAAGAGGGCCCAACAGCAGAGGGCCGGAGAAGAGCCCCAGTCAGGGGAGCCAGTGAGACGGAAGGAGCGGAAGGGGCTGTGAGGGGCGAGAGGGCCGCCATCGTAAAAAACTTGGCCTGCGTGAGGGAGAGCGAGGGCGAGAATTGACGAGAATTACGCGGTCTCTGGAGCGTTCGCTGGCGTGTCGTGGCCACGGCCAAGAAAGGCGCGTCTGAGAGGCGTGGAGGAATTTACTCCGTGTACAACCATTAGTTATGTGCTGACATCGGTAGCGAATGTGGCAGGGGCAGCACAGAGCGAGATCGAAGTTATGCGCTCAAATCGATCCCAGCACATGTGAGTATCAGGGAATATGACCAATAGATCAAAGAATTTGGTGCTTCTTTCATGCTGGCAATATGAAACGTAGCATTTACCGAGAAAGATTTAAACAAATCTCTCACATACGGCTCTAAAGAATCCCTTACGTAATTCTTCGCAGTTTTATAACGCATCAAGCAATGATGGAAGTCCATTTAATAAAACAAGTCTACTCATGCCTCAAGAGTTACTTTGGACCATGGAATTTTCAAAAAAGGAACTCTCTTAGTTTGACTCTTACACAGGTCATTTGAAAACATTGTTGTGTGCTACTATGAGCCCGTCTCGAGTCTTGCTATCCTCTATCTCTCTATAATAATTCTCGCTATCCTCCTCGTCGGAGCAGTTCGATCAGTTTACATTGTGGACAAAAATTCAAATTTGATAATCGTTTTCGCCTTGGTCTGCACTCCTCACAGCACCTCAAGTCACGAGGCCAATTAATTTCTTTCCACTCGAGGATCTGAGGAGTTGTTTGAGCTTAAAAAAGTTTGCCTGTACGAGGTAACCTTACGAGGCCAACGAAGATCTAATGAGCTCTTCTGGCAGCTGAGTAAACACCCTGAAACAGAAAGAAATACGGGTTGGGAGGAGGGAAATTGCCTCATATCGCTTGAGTTTTTGGGTGATGAGAAGAAATAGTGTGAATTGCAGTCAATGAAT
Source organism: Orchestia grillus (assembly GCA_014899125.1). Classification (NCBI taxonomy): domain Eukaryota; kingdom Metazoa; phylum Arthropoda; class Malacostraca; order Amphipoda; family Talitridae; genus Orchestia; species Orchestia grillus. Next base: position 30,766 of record VOMN01006699.1, on the reverse strand, counting down.
CCCACGATTCATTTACACAAAGTGCGCTCGTGTGCTTACACGATTGTCTACGCCCTCGATGGTTTCTGTATGGCCTCAACGTGTGTGAATTTAATCCTACATTCCTCGAAGGCACACACTGTACGCGTCCGAACGACGCACGGCTTTGCTCTTGATTTCGAAGTCAGTTTTGTGGTGTGCTTGCGCGGAGTATTTTAGAATTTCCTATTTTCTCACTTCGTGTTCCCGTTAAGCGATAGCAGTCATTTACTGGTGACTTATTCGTGAAATAAATTTCTACTTCCCACTGTAATAAAATATCATGAATTTGCCCCAATTACTGCGGGGAGAACTATTTACGAATAAAAACAATTCTCACAGCCCACGTTCACAAGCTGCCAGGAAAAAGTGGCGCTGGTATTAGGGTACTTGCTGCAGATCCATGCCCTTAACAATGGGTAAAAAGAAGAGCATTCTGGTCGAGAGTTGAGCAGTCTTTTCAAGTGAGCATGAAGTGGGGGCAGACGAGTTAGACGCCGCCTGAGACAAAAGACCAAAAGGAAAATCTCGAGGGCATGAGAAGAGCGTAGACCGCGTGAAATATTTGAGTGCGGCCGAGAGTGCTCAGCGTACGAGCTGTGTGAGAATAGTGGCATCATTGTTATCACAGCCTAATGACAATTCACGTTACTCCCTAACACTGGGAAAAAGCGGCCGCAAATTTTGCGAACATGAATATGTCACTATGCATCAAACGCTCGTATATAACTCAAGACAAATATTTTCGACAACCGCGATGGAAAGGATAACCAGCCAAATTTCCACGCACGCCAGCCAGGACTTGTAGATGTGATCGCCTCATCGTGGCCAGCGGACACAGACAATGAGCAGCACACTCCTGCCCTCAAATATTGATCTCACAGTAACGAGGCGACTCGTAGACCTCAATGACAGGTTAACGACACACTGAAGGTTGGTTAGCCCGGCCCTCCAGTGCTGAGCACTACACATCGACCCGCCGCTCATAATAATCCCTGCTGCCATTAAACAGCTCCTCGGGCTGTAATGTGACGCCTCGTGGGCAGTGGCAGCAGACACATCAACACGAGGGATCAGGCATTAGTTGCAAAAAAATCTCCTGCTGCTTCACAAGTCTCGATCGCAGGCCCGCCAATTTAGTTTCTGGACGTGCTTTCAGTGTTGAATACTTGTATGCTGAAATCCTTAGGCCGATATTCATTTACTCCACAAAACTACATAAACTGCTAGAGAAAAATTACAAAATTATTTAACTAAAATTTAATCGAAACAACTGAACGAGTATACACAGCGTATGACATGAGTGTGGCAAGGGGCTTGAGGATGTGATGTCTGAAGTTACATGCGAACTTTACAAAGTTATGTGACCCTGGGAAACGTACATGTAGTCTGAGACCGTGATATTGGCAGCAGTGGGGATATTGGCAGCAGCGGGGATATTGGCAGCAGCGGGGATATTGGCAACAGCGGGGATATTGGCAGCAGCGGGGATATTGGCAGCAGCGCGGATATTGGGGACAGCGGGGATATTGGCAGCAGCGGGGATATTGAAAGCAGGGGGTATACGGGGATATTGAGCTTGACAGCTCAGACAAGTTTTGCGGGTACGCTCGCTACACGCGAAATTTTTCAATAAGTCCATGAAACAAGGCTTGTATGCGGCGTGGACGCGTGCTTCGCGTGATTGGTGGTGGCGGCTGTCGTGGAATGTGCTTACGTTTTCTTAATTAACTAAAATAAGTTTGTTCATTAATGCTCTGAGCTTCGACTGCCAATCTAAAACACCAAATTTCTTCAAGAACGACTCTTTATTTACATATTGTCAGTGTCATACAACATCGAGTAAACTTCTCTCCATATAAGCTATATTTACATACAATTTAATGATACTCACAGCGCTCTCGTCTGTTTCAGCGTTAACAATGACACGTGGACTGGCAGTCGGCGACGCAGTTCGAGTGTCAGCTCCCATCATTCGCCGCTTATCATCCTGGTCTCCTCCTGCTAAGGCAATTTAGATATAGTGAATTAGAAAGGAAAATGTACAAATTGAAGTTGCAGCTTTCAACGCCTGGATGTTAACAAGAATGTCCTCGCACTTGTTCAAGGCCTGTGGTCACAGCCCAGTGATGCTACCTCCACGTTGTAAAAGCTGCCTGCTAATTGCGATCTTAGAGATTTTTTACGAAGGTTTAGCTTGAATTTATAAGTAATGTGTATATACTGTCTTTCCGTGCTCTGTCCCAGTGAATGGCACATACAGCAGCGATGTGGAATATGAACATCATGATGACTCCAGGATATGTAGCCATGGAGAGTCATTTGTTCCGACTTATTTATTTCCATTATTCGGGTGCTAGATACAGTTATGGTCGACCTGTCTAACGACGACCTTCGTTATACAGTGGAGCAATCAAATACAGTAGAGATACAGTAGAATAGCTAACGTCTGGTACAATACTATAGAACTATAATAGCATACAGTAGAGGTAGAATACCATACGTCAGAGATACAGTACAGAAGAGAGCAGTGGTACAATGCAGTACAGCTAAGCAGCATAGCAGAGCGAGGACGCAGTACTGCAGAGATCAGCAGTCAATAGAGAAACTTTGACCTCGGACCACCCTGTCATCAAAATTCGGGCCAGTTAAACGTGCAGTTTGACGGGCAGTTGTCAGTTACGCCTGTTGCATCAATAACGCAGCCGCCTCACCTATGAGAGGGGAAACAAGGCAAGATGGTTGCCTCTTTGGTCCCTTGCTTATGTCACATTTTGTTGAGGTTGTGACGTTGTTGAATCTTTTGTTCATTTGTCAGCCGCCTCGAAGTCCCAACTCATTGGAAACACAGAAAAGCGACTTGTGTATCTGAATTGAATAAAGTTCAAGCTTATTTGAGCTACGTAAAATTACAACTTATTTGAATCATGTACAAAAACTTATCAGAACCAACAGCTGTCCTAGACATCGAAAAAATTTTGCGTGCGCTGCCAGCTCGTGACTGTTTTGATATTTATGTATTTTCCGAAAAATTCTTGTATATTTTCAGCGCCTGTTTTAACTGCACGAAAAACTGAAATTGGAGTACTTCATACATATTTTGTGTAAATCGTTAAATTTCGTCATTCGTGGAGTTTGAAAAATGGTTCCTCATATACAACACTGTCCATAAATCTCTTTCTTTCTTCAGCTGGGGACGTGTTGTATTACACTCAAAAAATCCCCTCAATCAAATTCTTAGATCGTTCTTGGCACCCCGACGGCATTGGGGAATGTTCTTCCTTCATGATCGTAAAAAGTTGGCCATATTTTGCTCGGTTGTGGCGGCGGAGCATTTATCACCAGCAGACAACCGCGTCGTAAGTCACGGGCTGAAGGCGTAATGGACGCTGCCGACACTCGTGAGTGGCCTCCAGCGAGCAGTCCGGACTGGTCGTCTCCAGCGTCGCATCGATAAGGAATCTAGCATTCTTTTCTGACATCAATCTTTGTCAACCAACTTAATAAATAAAATATACAAAAGACGGACAAGGTTTGTAGGCTGGTCGGTCTGCTAGTTGATCGAAAAGGAATATATTTAAGTTTGTGAAGCTCTCAATGTAGAGCAATACGGGAATAACGGATCAAAATTTCTTCAGGTGAATCACGTCATGTTTAATTTTTACTCAAGTGATATTGCTAAATTTGTGTGTTAGCTGTGAAGTCAATGACAAGCTCAAATTTTATTCAGTACCTTGTTAAAGCGATCTATAAATCATTTATCAAAAGTAAGAGAAAATTTTAGGCAAATTTTCATAGAAATGACGCACCAAATTTGATAAAGCGCTTTATCGAAATTATTGAAGATATTATTCTTTTAGAATGGCTTCTCTTGTAAATTTTTTCTATTCAAATAAATTATTATTGGCTAACCTCACTTAATAAATAGAGAACTAAATTGCTGATCGATTGCGTCTTTCCTTCAGCAGGAAAATAAGAAACAGTTACAATAATTCACACATTTTTACATTGGACAAGTTTTGCTCTTTCATCGGAAAACTTGGAAATTGGGTTACAAAATTGATGCAACAGAAGCTGTAAATTCGATTTCAAAACGAAAAGGAAGCCTCAAACATGCTGGAAAAAATTTGTAGCTTTGTACATTCGACTTGAGCGAACTATTCGAAATACATATGCTGAATGCCCATGGAATTGAAATAGGAATTTTTAAGATTTTCGACACAGAAGACGGACGATTTTGAAGCATTTGAGAAGCGCAGCGCTCGGCAGGTGTTCGCTGGAATAAAATGGATGCAGGGCGCTGGAATATTGAGGAGACGGAGAGGCGTCTCGAGCGTGAAATGCTTTAGACGTTTCCAAAAAGCGGCACCGCCAGCACGTGGGGAGAAAGATGACTCAAGAGAAAGCCTCCAGAAGAAAGGGTCAATCTTGAACTGGCTCCGGAGAACGGCCGGCCCAGGACTCAGCCTTGAGGATCACCCATGCCTGCTTCCTGTCGAACATGTAATCGGGCGCGCACCAAGTGCATCAAGAATTTTCTCCCATGCAGCAGCCGAATACAGCGCTAAATAAAAATTGAGCAAGAATTCAAATACTTATCATTCAGTTTCAAATGTTACAGGGTATTTGATGGAAACTGCACAATTAGTAAATAATTCAAACTAACACGCATGATTGCATTATTCTTTTGATTGATATTGATCATAAAATTTATGTTACTTTATTTCCCGAGGTTGTCTCTCATTTTTCTCCTATGCAGCTTTAATTCAGATGCAATCACTCACCTTCTAAAATTTATGCAACTCTACAAGCCGCAAAACTCCTGTGAAGTTCGGAGTAATCATTTAGAACAGCAAGTAAAGCTTAATGAATCGAAATACGAAACTCTGGTCAAGTTATTGTTTATAATTGACAAAACTTCTAATTAAAAGAATTAAGTTAGCTGTCCTTTCGCCTCAACCAGTTGCACATATATATATTTATAAATATAACGGACACAACTCATATTCAGAGGTTCCATGAAGCTAAAGAAAGATTTTGACGGAGCTCTAAATTCAACATTAAACTACATACAGAAACCAAAACGTTTCAAGTTAATGCAAACAAACGTTGTTACATATATCTTATTTATGGGTACTGACTCAGACTTTAGAAATTCGTCTGATTTAGTAGCGATAAATAGGTTTTCGTAGTGATAAATGTAAAACTGATAAATGATTTGGAGCGATGTTCAAGAGAACTGAATTGCAGCGGGGTTCCTCGTATAAACATCTTCATTAGAAGGCTATACATACCTTCAGTAAGGATAAACTGGCATATTAAAAAGCATGCACTCGCTGCATTTTTGTATGAATGAATGATGTACTCCTCAAGAAGTTATTCTGCAGCGCGACATTCAATAGGCTCCTCATCGCTCCCGTGTTGGTGCTGGCAGCGCGACATCCTATAGGCTCCTCATCGCTCCCGTGTTGGTGCTGGCAGCGCACTCTTGAAATACTCTCAAGTTCCTTTGCTTTTCCCTGCATCACACCACGCTGCAACGCCCGCACAACGTAATTATATTTCACTGCAGTGTACACGCAGACAGGATAGTAATCGTATCCTTTGGAAGTCAATTCGTCACTAACAAAAAGTCCTTTACCGTCTCTATGGATATCAAAATCCACTTTCGTAACGATGCTACAAGTTTTCATAACAGGCTCAATACAGCCTTACTGCATAAATATACGTTTGCATCTAGTGCATTGTGCGAAGCTAAATGAAGTCTTATCGCCAACATTTTTCGGTCGGTGAAGGGTTGAAGTGTCATCGGTGAAATTCAATTTGTCATGATAAAATTTGACTGGTCAGAGATGAATTATTTTGCATTTTGTAAAATTTGATCTATCTTGAATTAAATCTAATATGTTACAAATTCCCAGTGGACAAATGATGTGGATCTTATCATCACCCAAGAAGGTAGTCTAGTAAATGACCTATTGTTATTTAGATGTGTTGATGCAACTCATAATCTCACACCTACGTGAGACATTGTCCACAGTTGCGTCACTATTGCTGCATGAGAGTGACTTGCAAGGGAGTATCACCGCGTTGTTAGGTCTAACCCTTAATTGGCGCATATTAGTCATTTGTGTTTTATAGTTTGGACAATTTTTTTTGAGCAAGAAATTTTGTTTTATCTAGACTCTAGAGCGAATGAAACTTTATTTATGAGAAATCAACTATCATTCCTGGCAAATTAAATTTTTTCTGTGCCAGATTAAACCTAATTTATGACAAATCGACTTGCAAATGACTCAATACGGCACAGAATTCGCAAATTTTGGAAGATGCTGAGGCCTTCGTCAAAAATTTGGCAGATACTGATTATATGTCTGTAATGTGAGTAGCTATAAATGATAAACTTTTATTGTATTCGACATACAATCGCTGCCATTCAGTGCACGTTCATTCTTGTGAGAGCACATTGATAATGTGGCAAAAATTGATTGACGGTGAATGCAGGCAGCATTTTTTAAAGCAGAAATAAAATTAATTACAAAAATCCTGATGTTTTATATAAGATGTTCGACATTGAAGAGACACCTATGACGGTCGTTGCCTCACTCTGTGAGGTCGTAGAGGCCACTCAGGCCCTAACCAGGAGGCAGGTCCCATCACGGCATTCGGTCAGTTCCAAAAGTGTCGCATGTTCTTATGAGAAGCATCATTCGATTTCATTAACGGACGGAGGGAAGGAATGATGATAATATCACACGAGAAAAGGTGTGCGGGGTGCGGGGGTGCGGTGTGCAGGCACCCCGAACAGGATGACAACCTCCTGTCCAGGCTGCGGTTGAGCGGTGGGCGGGGCTTGTCGCTTGTGCTGGCACCCACAATAGCATCATTTCTCGCCCCGTCAGCCACACTCAGCGTCACTGACAGCTCGGCAGCGTCGCCGCAGCTGGACGCCGCTACCTTTGCGGGCTACTGAATGTGCCCACCCTCATCACTTAGGAATACCCACTTAGGCCATCATAGTACTTAGGATATGAGGGATATTACCACGCAGCGTCATACTTCAGCTCCAAGGTTAAGACACTGACGTGAATATTGAAATTAATTGTATTTACTAACATACCATGTAATAACGTGATGACAGTTGTTTAGTGTTTTTGATCCTAATGTACCGGGTGAGGCACAAAGGACGGATGTTTTTCACGGACTTAGAAGATCGTTTCACCTGAATCAGTTTGTATATTGTATACTAAGTTTTGCTATGTCCCTCCTATAAGCAAAAGTGAATCATAAATGACTAAGAGTTTCTTTATCTAAAAATAGTAAGAGACGAACCTTTCGCTCTTTCTGAATCAACATCAACATATACTTACAGATTTCACGATAAATGTATTATCTCTTTGGCTCCTTATTATTCAGATATTTTGTTAAAGGAGCACACTAAGCTTAAACTTCTGTACGTAAACATTTCAATAAAAACAAAATGTACCAGTAATGGACGTTTGAAGAGTGAGTTCATATTTTTGGGACAGTCTGCTTATGTATTGCGATTTGATGAGACAGCTGCTGCTCCCCATTGTGTGGTGCCGGCGAATATTTCTTCACCATGTTTGGGCCTTCTCGCTCCTCAAAATCTCTACCGTTCAGGTAGATTAGATTAATTTCAATTTTGTGTCTTGCTTAGTATATACACACCTCGGCTACTGAAAGTAAAAGAGAACTGAGTGAGACTTGCGTCCACATCCTCGACGTATGATGGCTGATCAGTGGTCAAGTAGAGTACAAAGAGACTCTACAATGCATTCCCTCTTCATGGAAGCGAGCTAATTCGCTTTCAGCTGAGCCCGGCCATACAGACAGCTTGCTTAGAGACTTTCAAGATCTCAAATTTATTCCTCAAATTCGCCGTTGATCAAAGTTTAAAGCATTGCGGCCTCAAACCAAGTCACTTAATGTACAGAATTCAAACCCTTGAGGTTTCCTAAGCTCAGCACAAATTCGCCTTCGCGTCTCACTAAGCCGCCGGTCGCTGAGCCGCCGAAGACATCGAGAAATAGTGAGGCGGTTTGCGGCTGTATACTGAGATGTGCGACGGCTAAGTCTTCCTGTGAGGTTGTGCGCTCAGGCTCGGCTTAGTGCGCTTGGACGGGCGCAGACGGCCGCTCTCAGACCACGGGGCCCTGCACGATGTCCACAGCAGCGAGGCTTTGCAGACACCTCTGCAAATCTAACACATAAACTACTCTGAATTTCAGTCCCCCGCATCGAAATGAACTCACTTGGAAATTTCACTGGCAAGATTCGATTTTTGAATCTCAAGTTTAAATTCGCGGACAACAGAAAATTATGACCTCAACAGAACACGCACTGTGAGCAAATTTGGGCTGATGCGCTAAGGTTAGAGGCAAAATTACGTGAATTATTGACAGAAAATTCAGTCCCTGACGTTCTAGTTGTTGGTCGGACCACCTCAACTGAACGAAGTAAACGGCTTCACTTCGCACACGTGCTCAGCGAAGGATAAACTCTCGGACTGAAAACACAACGGCCGACTTAATTGCTCGGTAACGTCCTTGCCGCTGCACCCACTCACTCAGGGTCCTGTATATGTGGCTCTGCAGCTCAAATTTCAAAGCGGATATCGTACAATTTTTAAAATAAGGTAAATAATGATAAATGGACTTAGTGGATCCTCGTGTTCAAACTTAATACTTTGGAATTAAAAAAAAATCAAAACTCAGATTTCCGTGTCTCTCCATGTTGAAGCAGTCCCACCGCACCGTGATCTAACGGAGTGCTGCCGTGGTGTCACACCAGCAACGCGCCTCACCGTGTCCGCTATAAGGAGATCCCCAGCGTCCGTTAGTCACAATAGTGAGGCCAAGAAACCGTCAATTAACGCACCAGGTGCAGGTGATCATATATTCTCCAGCGCGACTCATCAATCCCCACGAGGACTCTGAAGCGCTAATAAACAGCGATGAGCAGGTGCTTTTTGCAGGTGACCTGTAACGACAGATCTCAAGGACACTCTCCCCACCTGCAACACAGGTAATTGTAAGCGAGCAAAGTGTGATCAGGTCGGATTTGAGGTACACTCTCGGACTTGAAAGTATAAATCTATTATTCGTTCAACCAGCGCAAGCATCGATCGCACTAAGATTGTCATTCCAATTCAAAAAAGAAGAAAATAACCCGTCTAGGCTCCTGGTGCTCCCGCTGGTCCCGCGGTTCTCACTGCTCCTGCTGCTCCCGCTGGTCCATACGGCTCCCGGTGCTCCCGCTCTGCTCCCGCGACTCCCGCTGGTCCCGCTGCTCCCGTTGGTCCCGCTCTGCTCCAGTATTATTGACGCCAAAACTGGACAGAGCAGCAGTCTGGCAGCAGGACGTGGTCCTGAAGCTACAATTGTGTTCTACTCACCACGAACGCGAGCAGAAGCGAGCTGACGCCATTACCAGCAGAGATGCGGGCCCCACAATAGCACAATCAAGGACTGAACCCTTTCAGGGAAATGCGCCTGACATTGTCTGCTGAAAAGGCTGCTCCTTTTCTGTGCCGCTTGTTCTCCTTTCTCTGGACCTCACTCGCGGCGCCTCAGGGCCCTCCAACACTCCACTCTGATCCTCTATACGCAAGCTAAGTTTCCTGATGAAAAACAGTGCTTGATTTATTCTTCTACTTAGGTATAATACTTGTATTTCAAAGATTGTAGACATCGCTAACTCATGCGACGAGCAGCAAGCGGTGAGACAGGGTTTGTTGCCTCATGATGCACCCTGTTCCACTCTTCAATAGGGTACCTACAAATTATACAATAGCATAATATCGTTATGCAAACTAAAATTAGAATTTTCTTTTAAGATTGATATCGTCGAATAGCACCTTGATCGTAGTTTTGTTAATTAATTCTCCAATCGTACACAAAGAAGTAAATGAAACGTGAAAGATCAAACCCGTAGACTGTTACTGTGCTTGGTCTGGGAGGGCGTGTGAATATTGTTCTGTATTTTCCGCATTTTTTAGGATTTCAGTTCAAAGATTTTATTCACAGTGGGCGTTTTATCACGTTACATGAGAATTTCCTTGAGTCACATCATGCATGGTGCTCTATAATATGGTTTTCGTACAGTGAAGTTTCATACCTTGAATATCTTGAAAATATTTGGGCCCCTATGCCCTGGCCACACTGGGGTGCCGCCGGCTTGTGTGTATGGTGTCCCTTCGCATATCCGCGAGCTGTTGGAGGGGACCGTATACCGTTTACATCTTTCAGACCTGGACGTCTCCTAATTAATGTACTCACATATTCAGAGTCACACTGCTTGATCCAGTTCCCCCCTGAGGGCCTAAGCGTAGCAGTTCGAAATTGCGACTCTTCTGTCACAACTCTTACTCGCTCCTCACAGTGTTCGCAAGGTGAATGCAACGTACACATTCATACATGCAAAAATTAGGTCCATGGATCATTCTTGTACAATAAAAGGAGCAGTCTTGATTTAAATTGAGCGGTGGAAAATTTATGCAAGAACAATCGCTATAAAAATGTGCACAATAAACACGTGATGAAGAGCGTCGTAACAGCTCGTCCATCATCGGCTTGGAAGTGTATACATTGCAGTCAGATAGTAAAGTCAGTCATTACATGTAACGACTGTAGCGTCAATACAAGTAACGACTAAGCAAGGGATGGAATGAAGCCATGCTATATATACACTCGTACGTGAAATTCCTAAGCATTTCAGGCATTACACGAAATCACTAGTTCACTCAGTCTTTGGTTGCCTTAACTACCACTTTTTTATTACGGATAGCTATGTAGTTATCTATAATTATGTATAATTTTAGCCTGCCAAGTGCAGACGTAGCCGTCGAATAGTTGATTAACGACGAAGGGGGAAAGCTAGCCGGGGCTAGGTTAAGCTGGATTAGGTTAGTTTGGTTAGGTTAGGTTGAGTTAGGCTAGGTTAGGTTAGGTTAGGTAAGGTTAGATTAGGTTAGGTTAGGTTAAGTTAGGTGAGGTTAAGTTAGGTTAGGTTAAGTTAGGTTAGGGTAGGTGGGTTGGTTAGGTTTGGTTAGGCTAGGTTAGGTTAGGTCAGGTTAGGTTAGGTTAGGTTAGGTTAGGTAAGGTTAGATTTGGATAAAATAGATTGGGCTAGGTTATGTTAGGCTACGTTGGGTTAAGTTTCGTCACGTTGGGTTGTATTATGATCGGCCATTGTATGAAATGGCTGAAATCATAGACATATCATTTAAAGTCTAAAATTTTAGATATTACCCGGAATGGCTGGATTTACCATCTGAATGTAAGATGTACATATGCTGTCTCATTCCATCAGTAGCATTCGCTCTTTCAAAGTATTATGTATTTATCGTCATAACAATCGACTAACAAACCAAGAATTGATTCGTCCGTAATTCCTCACCTCTACTGACCTCAAATTTCTTACTCCTGCGGCCTGAGAAGCAGCACCAGCGTTCAGTCATGCTTTACACAGGGAACACTTCAAAGGAACGGATCTGCAAATCTCGCGCGTGGAATACGAAACAGTTTTCTAAAACGACTTATAAATATTGTGAGTTTTTCCTTCCCCTTGAAGTGAAGCGACCTTCACTGGAACATCCCCAATGCCGTTAAGTATCGCTCCCCCAACATTGTGCTACATAGCTCCTGTACGATTGTGATTTGTTTAAGAGAGTTACTAAAAACGAAATTGACTTGGTTTACGTTATCGTGTGTACAAATTTAGAATACGTCTTTGTGAATCACTGCAGCCTCGCTACTTACCTTGGGAAGCCCTCTGCAACTCTCGCCAGGGGAAACAATGAAGCCGGTGTTGTCTGGCTCAATCTGCAGGGCAGAATTGTTCCGTTCATGTTGACGATGAAGTCATGCAGTAACGCAATGTAACATGATGCTTGTTCTTACTAATTTAGAGTTATACCCTTACCGCTTTTCTGCAAAAATAGTAATTCACCCGCTACTCCTCTGAAACTCTGATTCTTATATTGTGCTTGTATTTTATTTATTAATGGTGTTATATATAATTAAAAAATAGGGGATTTGAAAATTCAGTGGCTTGACCATGGACGGAAGCGAAATTCTAGCAATCATTTTTCCCTATTTTGTTCAGTTGTAAAAAATCTGGAAAATTATGATGTCAACCCACAGAAGAGACAAATGTTAAATTTCGTCTCATTACGTCATTGAAGCTTGACAAAATAATAATTAACCGTGGATAGTAGGACATAAACGATAGGTTCAGTTGGTTAGAGTTGAACAAATTAATTAGAGCCAATATTGTTCGTTTATGTTTCAGCATATATATTTGCACTACCATAACATGGATGGGGATTGACGCAACCGTGCCTTAATGTTCATCACCGTCTTAGAGCAGACGTGGCCTCGGCTGCAAACCACCACTCCTGAGTGGTCGCAGCTTTTGTTTACACCGAGTGAATGTTTTCGCGCTCTTCAGCAAATCCCGACAGCAGTTGCGACACCTTGCAAAAGTGCCAAATTGCGGTCCCCAGCCAACATTGCGAAGCACAAAAAATTGCTTCGGTGTTACATTGCCTCAACTGTTTTCAATCGCAGAAAGTTTTCTTCGCAGATTTGGTGCGGGTCAAAGTTTGGGCTGAGGAGGAGCGTCGAGTGACCTCACGCCTCCTTCGCTCCGCCCATTTAAGGGTCAAAGCGAAACGGGCTCTTCAGTGCTCGTTTGACTTTGGTGGTGTGTGTGTGTGTGTGGTGCGAGCGCTCGTTAGCTCCGGTCATTGTTGAGCTTATTAAACAGCGGCGATTAGTGGCGGCTTAATGTTCGTACACGTGCTCAATAATTTGCGCGGACTCGTTGCTGATTATTTCTTACTCATGCAATGGGAATAACATACATAGAACGTAGTATATTGCACAGGCGTGATCGTACTTTTCTTCATTAACACACGAAAGTGTTAAAAATTTTAACAACTTGTTACTTCAATAGCAACTTTAAAAACAAAAACTTTCAAGTTTTGCAGAGCACGAAAGTCTTCGACTTTGAGTCCTAATTTCAATTTCGTCATTTTTTAAATATTCATTTTTTAATTGGTAGCACATGCATACTTGTAATTTACTTTAATTTCAACCCTCGCTAAAATATCCAAAACAAATTGCTGCAGCACTATATTTTTTTCTTAGGCAACAACACTAGATTAAAGAATTACATGAGGGCACGGCATTTGAACTACGGATTTACCCTAGGAAATCGCTCACAAGTTTATGACAATTTTAGATCCATTCGCTGCATTGATGCTATTGACTTTAAATTTCAATTTGAAATGATGAAGAAGCGTGTAAGTTTGAACGAACTGTGTACATTGTAAAATTAATTTCATCATGTGCTGATAACGCATTTAACATATTTTGAATCGCCTTGCTTTGTGACTGCGCACCGAGTAAAAACCGATACCGAAGATCGTTTCTTTACGACCCACTGTTTTAATTTAAAGGTGAACATCATAATTCACCAGCAATTTTGATGGAAAGTTTTGATCATAAACATCTACATTTGTTTTGATTCGGCTCCATTTATTTGCCAACAAGAATCCAAATGTTCATGTGCCCTGTTCATCCCTGCCGAAATCATTAGAACTTACAAACTGGCAAGAGCTTCCGGAACCAATACCAATAAGTGGGCCGCGTTAGCATGTTTCCTTGAGGCAGCTGGCAAGCCTCGTAGCCAATTCCCAGTCTTTAGTAATTGTTTGGAAGCAAGCGGCACCTGATATCGTACCTTATGACCTGCTGGTGTAAACTGGCTCTAATTGAAAGTCATCCACCGGTAGCAATCTTCCCCATACTATGTCTTTGAGTAAGACGATTTTTTCACTGATTTTGTTACTCTCAACGAATTATTTAAATTTATCGATTCAAAACACTCAGCTAAACTCGTTTAGATTTAGCTAAGCTCAGTTTAATACACTCAACAAGACTTGGTTAGATTTAGCTAAGCTCAATTTAATACACTCAGCTATACTCACTCAGATCTATTGATTCAAAACTCTCATGCAGACTCAGTTCGGCACCGCCTCAAATATTCTAAACCGAATTCAGTCAGGATCAGCTGGGCTGAGTTGGAGTCAGCTGGACTCTGTTAGACTCGAGCGCTGATTTTGACGTGGTCAGCCTCAGTCATAATTGCCCTAACTTTCGCTTATCAGCATCCGCTCCGTACCCAGAGTGACCTACTGGATTTTTTTTAGTTTCTCGGAAATAGACCTACTTTTGTCTTTTCGTTGTAGCGCAACTAAGAAACAATGCTATACCTTGCCAATTTGAATGAAGACTGATGCCTGTTCTGTACTTACATGTAACTTACACTTCATTCACAGCGATGAAAACCAATTGATGAACGCAGCAAATGAATGGAACTGTGAAAATTGAAGATGACAAATTTCTTGTCTAGGGAGCTTATGCTACGGCTGTGTACTCGTTTTGATTTCCGACAAACGGGAAAGTTGTAATCGCCAACTTTCTCTACACCATCAGTTGGACCATGTCGGCCATGTTAGATTCTTTCAGCACGGATAATTTCCAATCCCATTTCACTGTCATATCCTTCTATTGGAGGAGCCTGTCAAGAGCGGTCTCACCAAGTTAACCAAGACGACAGTCCAGGGTCCACTGTCTGACTTACCTTCGACTTGCGTGGTTCTTTTCAACCTAAAAAAAATTACATCCATAATGTTACCATGATTTCTCAGTGAGTAGAGAAGGACGTGAGAGTCAGCACCTTGAAGGTAATAAGTTCACAAGAGACACCAAACGCTCGCCGCTGGAGCACTGAGCGTTGGAGCGATCAAGTTGTTCATTGCAATCGTAACGGTCGCCTGAACTGTGCAATGCGCACCGTGATGGTAAAATGGCCTAATATTGCATAACATTCAGAGAAAAAGACGAACAAAAGCAGTGTTTGCAATTGAATCAGAAGTATTTCTAGAAATAATTTTTTGTACAGCTTATGGGAATGTTTTCAGTTAGTGTTGGATGTCAATCGTGCCCTCAACATTGTGGGATGTCAATCGTGCCCTCAACATTGTGGGAGGTCAATCGTGCCCTTAACATTGTGGGATGTCAATCGTGCCCTCAACATTGTGGGATGTCATTCGTGCCCTCGACATTGTGGGATGCCAATCGTGCCCTCAACATTGTGGGATGTCAATTGTGCCCTCAACATTGAATTTTCTAAAGTTCTGTCATCGTCCTGGTGGCTCTACGTTGACTGTACTCGATGATGTACGATTCCCAATCTAACTTTTAGCAACATCATCGATGAATTTGTAAGATATTTAGTTTAAGTACTCATGAGGCAAAAATTATGTATAAATATCGATACTCTGGAGAAAAAGTTTTCCTGGGATTGTGTTTTTGTGGTTTGTGTTATCCTCAGCGCGTGCGTGAGGTCCCGCCGTGTCTCCGTGCACCTATTCTCTGTGTCAGTTTACAATTGCCAGCAGCTCATCAATTTCTTCATTCATGTAAAACATATTACTCTCTCATTCATTTCAAAAAGATTACTCTAGCTAAAGGAGATGTTAGTAAAAATGTCTTTGTATTTTAAATAAAACTTATAATGCGAAAATGCTCTTGAAATTCACCGTGAAACTTAATTGAACACTGTTCATTTCGGTGATCTGTAGTTCTGGATGCCATATCTCGGTCATCACTGTCCTGTACGCGGTCATCTATATGCCATATTTGGGAAGGAAAGCAAGAATCCAGAATTCCATGTGAATACCTGATGAATTATTGAATTTTCTGGTCAACCGGATAACCGCAACGGAAGTTTTTCATTGACCGATTTGATTAATGTTTCGTTTTTGAAGACGGGAGGAATTCATTTTAGATTAGCCAGGGAATATTTGAATGGTACAAACTGCAGTCAATCAGGATATCGATCGCAACTGATTTCCAGATTCCCATGCAATTTAAGGCTTTCAGTAAAACACTGAGCGCTACATTATTTTTGGGTTATTGCTTATTTCAAGACTTGTGGACGCGCCCCACCAAAAATTGGCTGGACAAATTATGTTTATTTCTTAAGGTGCCCTCTCATTTACGGTAACCCTGACATGGAAAAATATTATTTTCAGTATGCCTGATACAGTCTGCCTTATCTGACAGTCTCGCTTTTAGTTTAGGAATTTGGAGTCCTGAATTTTCTCCTATCGACATCCTTAAGAGAGTGCCGGAGGGATGGACGGAAGGACCAACCAAACAAGCAGCCCTGGGCTTTTATTTTATAGTGGGGTTATTCGACGAAGTATGCGTGAGAGATTCCAAATTTTGTAAGTCATGAATGAAGCAGAGACAAAAATTAAAATTAGATTGCGTTAAAACTTTAAAACAACGTTAAATTTTCTGAGATCAAGATCGAAACTTGCCCAGTGCCCGGTTGATGTTTCCAGTAGAAGACATAAATTTTAAAATAATTTTTTTACTGAACGTTGTTTTGGAGAATTTGATTGGGAATTTCACTGCGTTCTAAGATGAAATCATTTCATTAGTCTCGTACTTAATTGTCACTCGTCGGACTTGCAGGATATTTTTCTAGGCACTTTTTCCACAGTTGGTGCCAAAATATTCACGAAGAAAATGCTGATTTTAACTTTTCCTTCGTTATGAAAATTTTTCCCTAAGTACTAATGCTGTGAGAGTTAGGCAAGGCTCTCTCACGTGGGCAACACTTTCTAACTTGCGCAGTCCTGCCCAAATGCGGCGTGGGCATCCAGTCCCACACCTGCTCCTAAAATGCATCAGTATTATTGAGTTCTGAATAAAACTCATTTCCATCAAATCTGCGGCAAGTTCCTATATGTCGGTCGCAAATTTTCGAAATTTTTACTATTCGCTATGGTGAATAGTATGTGCACAGCTGTACAGAGTCATTCAGCATGTGATGGAAGGCCTGAAGGACAATGTTTCCCTATGATAGTTGACTTATACAGGGTGTTCAAGAAAGGCCAGACTCCTGTAAATCTTAAAGAAGTACTTTATTTTTAAAGTAATATTTAAAACTATATGTCATTGGAAAAAGAAAATTTGGGAGATTTTTTATGTACGATTTTATTATCTATGCAGGACAATACGTATCTATGATGCATATGGCTCCAGATGGGAATCAATTTAATGTTATTTTTTATCATTAATGTTATTTTTAAAACTTATAAAATCTCCCGATTTTTTTCTTTCCAGTGGTATATAGATTTTAGTTATTACTTTAAAAATAAAATATTTATTTGTGATTTACGGAGGTATGGAATTTCCTGAACACGCTGTACAAGGCGAGATTAATCTGATTTGGATGCTAAGTTTACCTAATTGTTCTGAAATAGCCTATTGAATGCGGCAGCACTCGTGTTGCATACATGCCAAAAGTGCTATCGTATGAGTGAGAGTAAATTAAATACTCGTATTGAATTCCGTAGACTTTTTTCAATTTCACTTCAATAGCAATATACTCGTACATAGTTTTACTAAGCGAGTCCACGTACTATGGCGTAAATAAAGTAATGCTCGCTTCTCTAAACTCGCTCTGGTAGGAATGTAACTCTTTATAATTTTTTTCCCGATGAAATCAAGGCATAGCTATCATTCTGGCGTCACTTTTGAATCAGTACCGATGCGTTAACTGACAAAAATAAATTTCTTCATACAAAATCAAGATCCTTTCATATTGTCTGTATGTATTGTTAAATTAAAGCTACTGAACTTGGAAATCAAGTTCAGTTGCATAAGTTTGGACCGTTTTCTCGGCATAGTATTGATGCTCTGAGAGAACGCTGCCAGATGCAGGCAGATGCAGCAGTGCAGCGCTCCCTTCGCCCTCATTTCCTTGAGATTCGACGCTTTTTGCTGTGTCTCGCGCTCAGAGGGAGCCGTCCCCACCAAATATGCTGGCTGAGCTGAGAGTGAGTTTAGTAACGCCAGCTCAGTTAGTAACGCCAGCTTAGTTAGTAACACCAGCTTAGTTTAGTAACACCAGCTCAGTTTAGTAACACCAGCTTAGNGTAACGCCAGCTCAGTTAGTAACGCCAGCTCAGTTAGTAACACAATTGCTCAGTTAGTAACGCCAGCTCAGTTTAGTAACACAATTGCTCAGTTAGTAACGCCAGCTCAGTTAGTAACGCCAGCTCAGTTAGTAACGCCAGTTCAGTTAGTAACGCCAGCTCACTCAGATGTAAAGCACGCCAGCACAGCGGACGAGCTCGAGTTTACAACGTTGTTTGACATTTTTTGCACATGAACCCATAATTAAACTTTTCTGGGTGATGTAAAAACTTTCTCAACAATCATTGGTAATTATAATAAGATGTAACTTTCTATTCCTTGTAATGTGTACGTTTCTCATATGCTCGTGAAACTTGTGAGAATGTAATTTTGCTTCGCTCCATAAAACACTTCGTAAATCTTCCTCTAATTCCGAGACTGCGTATTATGTACGTGTATGATACATAACTGGGTTGTGAACTGTGCATTATGCAAAAATGTTCGGAATATCTGTCAACTTTTTAAAGAACCCGGATGATTTCAGAGTAAGTTTTAGAACTGTAAACGATATTAGTTAAACGTCTAGAACATTGGCATTCGCGTTTTATTTCTAGAGATATTGAATAAAATCAATAAAACTTCTAGAACAGATGTATGACATTAATAACATTTCTAGAACAGTGTAATAACATTTGTAGAATATCCAGAACTTGTGAATTTATGATATCATTGCAGTAAAATTTCTATAACAGACGAATGACAGTTACATTTCTTGAAGAGTTAAATGATTTCTGTAGAATTTCTAGAACAATTTAATTAAATCAACTCGGCGAACATTCAAAAAGTGCACTTAGTAAGAGCAAATATTAATTCACGCGAAATCACTAGTTAGAATCAGGTCATCATTCAAATCTCAGTATATCTTGAAGTTACTCAAATTGTAAGTTGACAATTTTTTTGACCAGGTCAAATGCACCTCTCTACATAGATAGTTATTTCTATTGCTTGATTTGTCTAAATACTCTTGAATAGTAAGAACTCAAATTGCCATCACCTAGCCGTGCTCCAAATGTAGCCAGTTCATGAGCAATGCTAGAGCAGCTTTTGGGGATAATGTTAGTTGGACTCCAGTAGTTTATGTACATGAGTATTTAGTCTCCACCTGACAAATTATGAAGCTTTATATAGGAGAATCTCCATGACAGTTCAAATGTTCCTTACTCCACTCACTGACTATTGACCTTTTCTTTGGTCTCACTTGATCGTAGCCTAAAAGCCGTAGAGGAGAGCGAGTGCATGCTGCCTTTGCCAAGTGTGCAGCTGTGAAAAGCGGAAAGGAGGAAAAGCGAAGGGAACAAAATGAGCAGAGATGCAAAGACGCTTGCAAATTTGCTAATCCTGTCAAACTTTTACGACCGAGCATCAATAGCCTCCCGAGTAATTTTATCAATTGCTTTATAAATTTATCGATGCGTTGGTGAAAAAGTCAGACTGCGGAGTAAGGCAGCCTTAATTTAGCGATCAGAGGCAGCGGCTCGGCACTTCTCACCCTCTTGCACGAGCAAAATATAGCATTACAAAAATTGGTCATCGCTGTCGTGTCAAGAAGATTGCTTCGAAAATATATATAGTATGTATGAAATGGGGTTTGAGGTGCGTTATTTGGACCCGTCGATCGTGGTGTCTCGCTGATAAAGGTATTAATATTGTATTGAATATTGTAAAGCCACTCACTATCCCATGAGAGTAATGACTTAAAGTCGGCCTCAAAAACTAACTAGGAACGTATTCTCAAATGAAATAATAGAAAAACTCAAGTAATTAAATTGTTACGATAAACAATTTTTCCATAAATATTTGAGACTAATACTTTTTAACCATTACTGAAAACTTTCTGGAATATACTCGTATCTAAACATAAAAAAATCCATTCCGGTTTGTTACTGCACTCAGTTGTGCCTTGATGTACGAGAGATATAAATATTGAATAAATTCCAGCATCTATCACACAAACAACTCTCAAGATAATATAGACGCAACTCTGCACATGTTAATTTCGAGATTCTTTGCAAATTGCTCTCCTTGTATTACAAAATTGTATATTTTGTAAATTTGTACCGAAATCGAAACGTAACGTTCATGATAAATAAAAGAATACATACAGGCGGCACCCCAGTGAGGCCAGGGTGTGGAGACCCAAACTTGTCCAAAGTATCCAAGGTAGAGGGAACCCTGCGTGGAGAAGTTCAATGCCATGGCGAGTCACGTATAAAGAATAAGTCACTTGGCTATAGATTCCATATTTCGGCTTTTCTAAATTTCTAACGAAGTATTAGCCGACTGCACAACTTCACGAAAGGCAATTATGCAGCACAGGGAATAAGCCTTTGATTTGAAATCAATATCTGACAATTGTTCACGTGGGACTGCTCTGACGGCTGTCCGAACACAGGGCGAAATTAAGCAATATTGGCCGTCAACATCGTGCAATGTTAATGAAAAGTGCTGACTGATTCAATTGAAAACTTAGAGTATCTACCAGTAGTGCTAAACGTATCCAGGAAACGCCGAAACGTCATCTAACCTGCGTAGTTCGCAACATTTTGGACGTGTCTTGATGACAGAACTCGAATCAAAGCACAGGGAGCATTTTATCTCTCTCTTGTAGTGGTGACTTGAGAGAGAAAGAGCGGGAGGAAGAGTGTGAGAAAGGAAGAGAGGGAGAGAGATCGGGCAGGTGAGGCAGACTTTAAGGAAGCCCTCTTTCTTCCTTACCTGCGCGCGACAATGAGTTACAAATAAGACCATTCACCTGAGGCTGGCGCAATAGGGCTCGAATGAGCGAACATGAGAAAATTGAGAGTCAAAGCAGCGGCAATTTAGAAGGAGGAGCCTTGGCAAGGGGAGGGTTTAATTGGTAGTGGGAGGGCTTCAAGGAGGGGTTAATTGGTCTTGGGAGGGACTTTTACAAAAAAAGAATGGATGGCGTTTACAAATGAGGAGGGGTTCATGCTCGTAGGGAGGAGATTGAGAAAAAGGAGGGGTTAATTTGCTATGGGAGGAGCTTATACAGAGGCCTTTGTAGGACTTTGTAGGAGCCCAGCATGAGGAATTGTTGGCTTGTTTTCTTGGGAGAAGGCATGAAGGCCAAGGCGTAGGGGCGGGGCCAGAGGGACGCCAGGCTTCAGCCTGAGCTCTGTTCAGGGATGGCGGGAGGTGCTAGTGGAGGCAAGGGTGGACAGCGCTGCCTTCATGGGCCTGAGCAGCACCCGCAGGAGGCTGACAGAAGGAAGGGAGGGCCCTCAGGACGGCCGCTGGGAGGAGCTAGGAGTGCTCACGCTTCACAGCTCCCGAGGCTTAGTCCTGCCTGCACGCCTGAATTGAGCGTCGGACGGCACGCTTCAGCGCATCGCTTCACGCTTCCTTCACTCTCGCGCTACCTTTTTTAAACTCGCAAATGACTTGGGCGCTTCATTCACTTACTCACCCATGCCTCATCATTTTTATCTCATCATCATCATGATGATCATCAAAGCCCAATCTCTTAAATGAATGAAGCAAGAGTTGTGTTTCCAAGTCTCGAGTGCAAAACAGATAGTCGAGGTACTGCAGGGCTACCCAAGGAGGCGTTCTGAGGCGCGACCGTTATTCTCACTCAGCGTTATTTTCGGGAAATTTTTGTCCCTCATATTTAAGAAGGAAAAAGTTTACGCGTAAGTCAGTGTTGCAAAGTGTGCGTTCAGCCTTGATGTGTGGTGGAGAGACAGTCAAGTCGAGTTACAGGATGTGCAACGTGAAGTGTGTGAGGCATATTTCAGTGCCGCAGATAGGCTCACGATTCCAAGTTGTGTTTCTCCTCTAGGAAAATCGAAACTTTAAAATTTATTCGAAACAAAAGTCAACAGAATTTGAAGCCGAGGAGTTTTTTTACTGATCGTGGTTATCAATTGCTGCAGAAGTGATGATAGAATGGTTATTTGAAAGTTGTCTCACCGACCTTAATGGACTGCTGTTTTAAGTACAGTTTCTTGAGTGGAATTAAATGACCGAATTTAGCAAAGGCGAACAGAAATTAGATCGAGAATATTGTTTGAATAACAACGAGAATTTTGCTGACTCTGTCAAAATTCAGTGAAGGATTGGCCCTTATTCGCCCGGACCCACACCGTCGCTCCTATGGACATCCTCAAGTGAGTACACGCAGTTTTAGGGAACTGAGTATGGCTGCGTTGCCTATTATGGTGGATGAGCACTCACACACCCACATCAAACATAAATTCTTTTGACTCATACTGTATGACTCGTCATGGTATCGCGCACGCTTAATTTATTTTAAATTTTTAATTTAAATTCTTCTAGCAATAACTTAGTCTTTTCCTTATCCATCTAGCTGTAGGATCCACGCACTGACTCATGGAAATGTTGCCTAACGTTTTCTTTGAGGTGGCTTGACCCAGCGCCACAAATGTACATGGTATCATTTTTATGCCAGTATATCTGAAGAACACTAAAATATGTATGTATATATTAGCATATCTGTTTTTATATTCTACCAAATTAAACTAGGCAGCCACCTAAATTTGGTTTAAGCTTTGAAAATTGGCACAAACAATTAAAACTAAATTTTCCACGTGAGTATCGTTGAACTATCAGCAAAAATTAGAAGTAGAATATATTTATGCGGTACATACATTGTCATTTTTCATCATATTCAACACAAACCACGGCATATATAATTTATACGAGCTTTTCGTCCGAAATCATACAGTTGTCGCGAAATATTCATTGTATAAGGAATACGATCACAGAGCTCATACCTACTGTATACATCAAGTGCTGCTTCGCGGTGAGGTAATCACAACGCCTCTACCATTAAATATCTATCAGGAATTTTCCGGTCCCAATTGCTCTGAATTTAAGCACTAAAGAATTTCTCGAATTTACTGCAAAACGTTCATTGCGACCCTAAGCTTGAGAGCCTCACGTACACGCTTGCATTCTCCTGCGGCGCTGTTACGCGGCACCATAACAAGCGAGGCGCGCAAAGCGTAAGCTTAAGCCGGTCATATTAGGCACATGTAAATGACTGCGAAAGTTAACTACGTCTGTATATGATTGTTCCAGGTATATGTGAGAACGAATGATTGTTATTATCGAAGCGCGTGAATTAAATGCGACGTACGCAACACAGCGCGATCTCATTAGCGTGGGATGAAACCAGCATCAACGGGATTTATATACAATTTCGCGCCTATCATTTTTAATTAACCTGAAATACACAGCTGTGTTGCACGCAATCAACATTATCTATTTTTCGGTTGCACAATAACAATGCTAAACTCAAATGAATGTTTGGGATCGACCCTGTTCAACTAAGTAATTTTTTCCAATATTCTTTCTTGAACATACATAATGGGGCATACGTAATGTGACATTTTTCACGAGTGTCACAATTTTAAAATGATGAAGTCTTATTAAATTATCAAGCGTCATGACATGCATAAAACTTATCCACAAAAAGTGAAGTATATAGAATTAAAATTAGGGTTTTAGAGTCGGGGTCAAAATTATTTGCTTTACAGCCGTACCTGAGACACTCTGACTGCATTAATGGCTCGTATTGAATTTTGGTCGGTAGTTGCACCTGCTGGCTGTTTCTTCTTAGCAAAACAAAACTCGAAACTCAACAATCGATTCTTCATATATATATATGTACAAATTAGTAATCAATTCAATTTCTATCAATTTGTTAAACTTCTATCACACTTGACAAGCGTATTCTATAAATACAGTTAACTGTAGTCTTGGCAGCTGAGAGGCCACTGTTCAACAGTAGTCTTGGCAGCTGAGTCTCGACTGTTAACTGTAGACTTGGCGGCTGAGGCGACTGTTAACTGTAATCTCGGCAGCTGAGTGGCGACTGTTAACTGTAGTCTTGGCGGCTGAGAGGCCACTGTTAAACAGTAGTCTTGGCAGCTGAGTCTCGACTGTTAATTGTAGACGTGGCAGCTGAGTGGCGACTGTTAACTGTAGTCTTGGCAGCTGAGGAGGCTGTTGACTGTAGACTTGGCAGCTGAGGGGCAATTGTTAACCGTAGACTTGGCAGCTGATTGGCAGCTGTCAATTGATAAATTTATCAAATAAAAATGTTTGGAGGCTTAAAGAAGTACAGTGTCGACTGTCAGGGTCAAAAGTTTAAGTGTGTCAATACCCAATGCTTGTCGTCTACTGTAGTTCTTAAGAAGGGTTCTAAAAATGTATTAAATTTGCATTTAATAAAGTTTAGGGAGCGACCTCCTTCAGAAAACATATTCATGTAGTTTATTTTTGCATGCGAGCGTGATATTTACTAAACAATTAGATATTCGTAAAATAATTTCGTTTTATACTTTCATGTACTGAAACAATACAATTAATGCTTTATGAACTAAATATAAGAATAGATTATCAATCATTATAAACTGCGTCAATCTAACAAACTGGATTGGGAAACACAGAGGCTCTTTGGGATGTGTTTACTTCCGCACGATAGTAAAAGTTCGAAACTGAGACGTAAAAAATATATTTTTTCCCAGAGGCTTGAGTGAGCAGAGACATATGAGGAAATTATTATTCAAAGAACACCTGCTGCCATTCTAAGTCTAGATATTACGACTGTCAAATTAATTACAAAGAGAATTTCTTTTCCGTTGCATTTTCTTAACCATTGAATTTCACTATGCATTTTACGGCAATTCTCCTAAATTTTCAAATTTGAAATCAGGTCTTGATTAACTGATTCACATTCTGACCAAAAGAATTGCAAGTTCATTCACACTGCGGGCCTCACGCCAGGGTTTGACAGCTTAAGTGGGACATGATACCTCAAAAGTTGATGGTAGAGTGATATAAAATTTAAATGCTACACCAAATTTTTGCTTTGCTGCACTAGAGCTACCTAATATCCAAACCTACTCACTGTCAAGGTTATATAACTGTCAAGAATTTCACTTAATTTTTAGGGTAATTTGAAAAACCTAACATCTGACAACTTAGTGACCACTGTATCTTTTAACGTGCAAGTTGTGCAAATGTCTTGCAGATACCAACAAATAAGTTCTATTTTGTCGAAAGGCTTGATTTCAATGCAAAGTAAATTTTATCAAGACCACTACGACATTGAAATTCTTATTTAAAAGATGGCCAGGTTGGCAAGACTACGAGAGAGCCATGGGGCTCTCAAGCGTCTCACCAGCTTGGAGTTTGAAGTAAAAACTTTCCAGTCTCACTCGTACGTCACACCGTCGATAATTATAATCAACTGTCAGGAAGTGATACCTGCGTTTGGGAGACCAGAATTATAAATCATTATAGACTTCAAAAATGCAGACTGGCTTACTGAGCGGGAATGCGGAGTTGTTTCTCCATAGTTGATCTCAACAGCCCTGCGTCTCTACGAGCGTCATTTAAGCGAATTGCATCTGTACAAATTTCTGAGCCTTAGGAAATGACATATTTGGGTTTATATATAGAAGATAATTAGACGTTTTGAGCAGCGTTTTCGAGAGCCATGCAAATGGTGTGGACTTTGATGAAGTGAAAATGTTCGGAGAAATATATTAGCGTAATTGAAGAAACAATTTTTTGAAAGTAATAATTGGTCAACTTTGAAGGGACTTAAATTAAATTTAAAAGTTAATTTAAATTTACAAGCAGCAAGTAAATTATGAAAATGTGCGTTATATTTCTGACGTAGGGACTTCGAGCTGTTTAGTTTTCGAACATCACCCCGCCGTGTGACCTCGTCTGAAGTATTCGAACATCACCCCACCGTGTGACCTCGTCTGAAGTATTCGAACATCACCCCGCCGTGTGACCTCGTCTGAAGTATTCGAACATCACCCTGCCGTGTGTCTCGTCTAGATTACTTTTAAAGTTGACCTGGCGACAAACGTTTATTCGCTTTAATTCGAATTCGTCGAATATTTTTACTTATAAACTTAGAATGGAAGTCAATGATGACGGTCGTAAGGGAGCAGCTAAAGTGACAAAGCTCAATATTCTTTCAATACTGAGATGGATGCCTCCGATAATTACCTGTATACATAATTCCTCTTTTACAATGTTATTGGCGATTCAAAGTATTATTCTGCATTATATTTTTCAAATGAGTCCAATCTCTCATTCGACAATCAGGAGTTCTAGAAGCAGAGCGTAGCGATGTCGGGGGCCAGCTGCCTGCTGAGCCTTCGTGCGAGTCTCCTGTGTGGAAATGTAAGACGCGAATTGCTCTTCAACAGCGCCTCCTCTTCGTACAAACTTGAGCTCATTTCCGAACAGAGAGGAATGTGAAGTCAATCACACTTATACTGCACGTATTATGCTAAGTAATATTATTACTTCCACCCTGCTGGGTAACATCATTACTTCTGCTATGCTGGGTAACATCATTACTTCTGCTATGCTGGGTTATATCATTACTTCTGCTATGCAGGGCAACATAATTACTTCGTACGGCTGAGTGCATGACTTGCCTCATGTACTTAAAACATCCACTTTAATAATATAATTTTTTGTTTATCATTCAATGATGGTCGTGCACACCAACTCATGAGAGTGTTATCTTTCTCAAGCATTGGTTTTCGTACAAATACTACAGCCAACGTCGTGCGTATTGTACGATACTTGCATGTGTGATCGTCTCGATGTCTTCTTGGCCTAGTTTACAACATTTGGCTAGTATTTTTTTAAATTCATATGTTTGTATTTATCTATTTCGATTAAACTTAAAAACTGATATCGTAGATTTTCATTGTCGTTCAAAGTTCCAGTATTTTCGTGTACATTGCACTTGTGATTTTCTTCTCATCATATTGCTTATGCATTCTTGATTGAACAGCTTGTTTACGCGCGACTTGGCAATACAGCGCACACACCCCCCCTGCCACCATTCATACTCCAATTCTCAGAAATCCAGACTCTAAAACTCAAGAACAGTTACCTGTTGCCTCCTTATCCTAAAGGTTTTGTCATAACTTATTGCCAGTTACGCCCTAACCCTGACAGTGTAGCCATAACTTGTTGCCAGTTGCGTCCTTACCCTGACAGTGTAGCCATACCTTGTTGCCAGTTGCATCCTTACCCTGACAGTGTAGCCATAACTTGTTGCCAGTTGCGCCTTTCCCCTAACAGTGTAGCCATAACTTGTTACCAGTTGCCCCTGACAGTGTTGCCTAACATCTGCCTTCTCTGCCCGCTAGATCCTGCCTCTAAGCCGCCATGTTCCCCATCCGGTGAGTGATGCTCGCAATGCTTTCATTAAATCAAAGATGAACTGCTAAGCAATGCAATTCATATAAATCTCTAAAAAATCGAGTCAATACATACTCAAACTACATATATGTGAATTGATAACTATAATGGATTTCCCAATTTTGCGCCAAAATTTAGCACCCGCCTGCTCCATATATTCTGCTCGCAAGGCTTCATTCGCGACCAGCAACGCATTCGTTTTCCCTGCTTTTTTAATTTGGGCAAATATAGAAACAATGAAATTGTTCTTACATTCCTTGGAGCTGAAATATTTGTTGATGGGTAGCACAAGTGTTGGGTAGCTCCTTTCATTATGTGAAGCTTTAAATTTCTAATGAATGGCGTGCCATGCTCTGCTTGTGGTGCTGAGGTGTACCTAAAATGATCGCAAAATCTTGTTTGATCGTTATGCTGTGAGTGGCGGCTTCTTGGAAACATTTTTATGCTCTTTTGAAAATCGCTTCTCAACGATAAGATATTTTATGTTACAAATAAACTTCGACATCCAATACAGCGGAAAACTAATCTTAGTAAAATATTGATGTCCTTTTAAAAAATTATTTCGAAAAGTATATAATATTTTATGTTACAAGTAAAAACGTCTGCCGTGCTCACATACTGTATTCAGGAGGAGTCAGTTATGTACACACAACTCAATGCAGCCTAATGTTGGATCTCCTTGTGCTATAATCCACGGTACCAAGTACCGTGTGTACTGCATACGCACTAGCAGATACGCACAATTAGACCGTCTGTGACTGAGTATAACCAATTTATTACGATACTCGTTAAACTAGATCTAATTTATTGATATACGACCTACAGACGCATGTTAAAAGATGCTATACCTCATTTAGTTGGCGAGTGAGACGGTCAGACCCTGCGAATTCTGCCTTAGTAAAAGCCACTCAGGTCATCCCACCGTAGTTAGTGGATATGTACAGCGGCCCCGCACTCGGACGCTGCTCTGAGCGTGCTGATGTCTTAGTAAGATTTATTGATTGGT
This sequence comes from Orchestia grillus, assembly GCA_014899125.1. Taxonomy (NCBI): domain Eukaryota; kingdom Metazoa; phylum Arthropoda; class Malacostraca; order Amphipoda; family Talitridae; genus Orchestia; species Orchestia grillus. The sequence continues at coordinate 2,425 of VOMN01006699.1, read as the reverse complement.
TACACGTACTTCATTTCCTGGATGCGTGTGAAAAATACTGAACAGGGAAAATACGATTATAGTTTTAAACCTTCTACTGCATCTTGAGGCTTTTCTTCATTCAGCCAAAATCGAGACGACTTATCTGGACTGATTGAGAGACGGCAACTTGCCATGGCTGACTGACAGTAGATGACCTGTCATGACTGATTGAGAGTAGACAACTTGTCATGACTGACTGAGAGTAAACGACTTGTCATGACTGACTGACAGTAGACGACCTGTCATGATTGATTGAGAGTAGACAGCTTGTCATGACTGACTGACAGTGGATGACCTATCATGACTGACTGAGAGTAGACGACTTGCCAGACTGACCGGGAGCACAAGAACCAGTTCTCCACACAAGTTCAGGCTGCCTGGTCGCGCTCTCTCAGAACCTCGGCGTCTGAGCCTCAGGACGGCATCGTTAGAAACTATTAGAGCTTCGATTATGTGGAAAATAAGTGCCCGTCTGAATCCATGTTAAACTAACGAAGTCGGCCCGACATGGTGTCTCGTCCAATAGGTTATCATGTAGGTGGCAACGCTATTGAGATGCACCGCTACCGCTAGTTGACGGAACCAAGCAAACCCTCGCACTGCAATGAACTATACCTCAGTCACTTCCCAGCGTAACTTTTTCGCCACCCGGTTGATAATCAACGGAGCGGGCGATGATATCTGCCCTGAGACGACCTAAATTGTTAATAGTTATCGATGCCCAAGCAAAAAGTTGGACTGAGTTATGAGTGTAACTCGTACACGAGAACTACAATGAAACAAAAGCGTTGGTGAGGAGCGGCCAGAAAATGTGCAGCGTTTGGTCTGGCCAGAAGTGACTGCAGCGTCTGTTTGCTCACGAACTTGTTAGGGAAGTTGCTTCGGACTTTGTTGGGAGCTTGTTTGCTGGTCCGAGTTTTGTGCTACGACGTGCCACTCGCGCCCCTGTCGTGTCTCATGGCTCCTGTGTGTTGTTGCTGTGTCTCATGGCTCCTCTGTGTTGTTGCTGTGTCTCATGTCCCACTACCCATTCTTGTGCCCCACCACACTCCGCCGCCCTGCACACGGGGGGCGGTGGCCCCCAACACGGGGCTGTAGAGTCACGATCTGGTGATGGCGTTCGATCGCTAATGAGCTTAGGTATTCTGTATGGTATCCTGTTTGGTATTCTGTATGGTATTCTGTATAATATTCTGTATGCTATTCTGTATGGTATTCTGTATGATTCAGAGTGGTATTCTAAAGCTTAGGTATTCTGGATTGCATTGCGTTCAGGATGGGTTCTGGTGCAAATTGTTCATGTGGTTCAGTCATCCTCACCAGGGCTCAGTCATCCTCACCAGGGCTCAGTCATCCTCACCAGGGCTAGGACAAATTTTCTAGGCTCCTTTGCGCAAAAGTTCAGTTACTGCGACCTGTATACTTAGTTCAGGGTGGCCGTGCCTTCAACTTAGGCATAACCGCGTTCTGAAGATTACAGTTTATAAGAGTAAATACAAAGCTCAAAAAATAGTTTATTCCAATCGCTAATAAACTATTAGATGTGTAACTTTGTGTATGTATCGAAAAAGACAAAAAATGCGTGAAAGCAACAGATTGAAAGATATGTATGAAGTGTTTTTGTATCGTAAGAATTTAGCACATATATACAATGGGAATTTTTATATAATTAATGAAGTATATGTAGATAATTTTAAATTCGAATTCGAATGAAGAACGAGTTTTGTTTCTTGCCGTCATTTAAAAGAATTGTAAGTCAAAGAAAATCTTCCATATAACTTGACAAAGATATCTGGAAATTTTTTTAAAGCCTAATAATTGTGTTCTCTAGTGGACCCGTTGGAACGCTGTGAACGTTTACTGCTCCTCTGGGTTAGATAGCATCGGATGGATTGCGTCAACTGAGAACGGTATCAAGCATATATATATTTATATATGTGTAAGATATCACGAGAAAATTTTCCACAGTTTGATCGTTCAGTAAGTTTTTATCAAATATTATATAACTTTCTGCCAATCTTTCATTTGATTCTCCGTTTTTTCGACACTCAGCACGATTTTAATTGATGATATTTAAGAAATACTTTAGGATCGATGTTTTAGCATTACACCGTTTTGCTGCAATGCACATTCCATGCGCTCCTGAGCACCAACGTGTGGGCCGCATCAAAAGACATGAGACCGCCATGTGAGCCGTCCCCTGCTGGCCGGGCAGGCCCATAATGGTGCCCCACCAACCCATTATGTCACCCCACTAGAGCTCTGTGCCCCACCAGCCCCCATCATGTCACCCCACTAGCCCATCATGGGGCCCCACCAGCGCTCTGTGCCCCCCAGCCCATAATGTGGCCCCACCAGCCCATTATGTCACCCCACCAGCCCATTATGTCACCCCACCAGCCCA
>VOMN01006694.1:0-10971 GCA_014899125.1 Orchestia grillus | reverse complement strand
CGAGACCGCATCTCTTCACGCGCCGTCCGATGCGAGCTTGTCGCACACTTGAGGCGTGAGCCAGCGGCACCACCGTGTAGTTCAGGGAGACAAGTCATCGGGATATATCAGAAAAACAGCGTTTACAGCCATTCATGTTTAATTGTATCGATTCTATGTCCATTGATTCATAGTCACGTCGATCCATCCTTAATTCGCAATAACTTTATCAAACATGGTAAGGTCTAAATTTTGGCAAATGAGAATGACAGGTGCATGGTTTTCTACAAATGAATCGTCATATAATATGTTTTTTTTAATAATTGAGAATCATTAGCCGTATGACTCATCACAACGATCTTTGCAATTCTAGAAATTACCACCAGCGGCTGATGCTTGAGATTGTGATGTTTCTTATACTGCTTTCTAATATCAGGTAGAACAAGGTATTTATCATATCTCTAATTGCTCGATAAACGCAACAAGTTGCTCATCAGATCAACACTAGGCAAAGAATTTTCATTCAAAGGTAGATTATGACGAAATTTTAAAGAACAACTCGGCATCGTACGTGATTCATAAAGCAAGAAGGAGCCCACTTAACTAGACCTCTATGAGGAATAATCACTTCCGTATCATCACTTCATGATTCACTTCATTCTTCAATAATTCTATCTTGCAATTGCTGATGGAACACCGCATCATAATCGTCACTCAGTCCCTTCTTTCTGAGTTTCTCTATTATTACGCTGCCTAGCAGTGCTCCTGCTCAACTGAAATTGTTCGTAAAAACTGCAAATTTTCGTTAAAAGGCAATTTGACCAGGTGATGTACATGCTCGGCCTGAATGAACCTCTAGAAATCCTCAATTTTCCTCTGATCAGATTGAAAGACAATTTTATTTACATCTATACCTAAAGATTCAAGTTAACACACTTCAGAAATGTAGCATTCTACGTCACGTTCTCCCAAAGACAATAAATTGGGACAGGATGTGATACAGGGGCATCTAATGCAATATTTATCAATACAGGAATTCCTCCAAGAAAATAATTCAATCCTCCTTATGAAGATGACATTTTCCTCGGTCCAAAAAACAAATTCGATACAGCCGAACAAAAATGCAGTCGTCTCTCGAATAGAGCGCTTAATGGGTTCCAAAAAACCACCGCTCTATCGTATCTGTTCCTTAAAACGTGCTTAATTATTTTCCAGGTTATCTAATGCTCGCTCTAGTTGATATCGCTCTATACAGGAGATGACTGTATAGCGGTAGTTTGCCGGAAGCGATCATGCCCTCTATGCGGAAGGCGATTGTCGAGCGGTTGTTAACTGGAACAAGTCTAGCGCTCAGTGTAAGGAAAGACTGTTCAATTGTGAGCGGTTGTCTGCTGGAACCGATCTAGCGCTTTATGCGGGGGACGATGGCATGCATAGCTTCACAGCGCTGGAACACCGCATCCTTCATTAATGGGACCAGATTCATGCTCATAAAGAACTCTATGGCATCCATTTCTGTCTCCATCTTCTTCAAGCGTATTTGAGGTTGCAGGTAAAAAAATATCCACCAGGTCGTCTTTCGATGTCGTTTTTTACAACTTTTTCCCACAAATGCATCGTCACATGACCGTCTGAAGCTTCATCGAGCAATGTTTATTAGTGTCAGTTGAGTACTTTGGGGCAAGCCCAATCCCAAATTCATTTCGGAGAATTTTCTTGTTCCTCATCAATAAATGTGTCCACATTACACTCAGAAATTTACCCCCCGCTGAAAATCGGTTCGTACATTGATCAAAGAGAAAATTTCTGAGAATGCAGAATTGAAATTAATTTAACACATGTAACATAAAATTGCGCAAGAGATGAATAAAAACGATATAGCACATCAGGTAACACCACTGTATAATGGTAAAGAAAAAATTAATGTGTGAACAAAATAGAAGAAACATGCAAAAAGGAACTGAATTGAGATTTTCTGTTTACTTCTTCTAGGGGAAAAAAGCTGAGGCTATTATTTAAATTCTAAGTTTCCTATATCTACATAACATTTTTCTTTATATAGAACAGAAAATTGATTTGCTAAAATTTGCTCATCGGAATGTTCACGAACAGCTGAAAATGAGGGCGATGACAAAACTGTACCTGTTCTGAAACTCCTAGCTGATGCTCGCTGACTCTGGTACAGAGAGTACGAGATGTACATCCAATGTACTCTGATGCACAACTTGCACAACTAAACTTATGAGCAAGAGAAGCTTGCATTCCGGCAGGAAGTTTATCCACATGCTTGAAAAAAGAGCGAATTCTGAAACTATACGCTAAAACAATTTGGAAGCGGATGTCCGTTAAATTTTTCCCAAAAACCACTGCTGGTTCTTTCCCCAGCTCCTCAGACTGAGCACGAAAGTGAGGTAGGGAAATGTGAGTTGTGTTGCGACTAGTGTCATAGTCAGCCTCGTGATAGATGTTGTCATCACAAAATCTGTTAGGAAATGAGCGTATTCTAGAATTTATAAAATCAGATCTTATTTTGAGATCTCGTTCTAACAAGAATGGCTTCAGTGTAAATTTTGTAAACTCTTGATGAACTGATCAACGAATGTGGTAAATGGCTGAGGCTCAAAAAACGACAGGAGACCAATTTTCCGCGGGAGCTTGTTTACTGCCATTGTTGTATTGAAGAAACGAAAATTTCAAAATTCATTTACCTGGCTATTCTCCGGCGACTCAATTAGCATTGCCATGCGATTCTCTTGACTCCTCAGTGCCCTAAGAGACTTGCTTTTTTGAAATGCAAGTGGCAGCGATCTCCGGAACGCGATATTACTATTAGTTTCCAAAGCAGCTCGTTCTTCCTAGCCTGTGAAGTTAGCACCCAGAAAATCATTTGAGGCTCCATTGATTAAGATCAGAGACGCAAACGCCGCACGTCCCCTTTAGCGGTCCTCTTATTGCCTAGCTCTGCAACACTTGTATTTTTTAATAAAAACCTAGTAAGTTAACTTTCTGTCTCGAGTTAAAACGCTTGCAGGCCGAACTTGAAATGTACGACCCTTTTTCCCACAGTCTCCTTATAAATACAAAAGCCCCTCCGAAAATCCTGAGGCCATTTCCCTCGCCTGCCGAGAGTACCCAGACTTGTTTAGACGAGCCCCTGCGCGGCTGTGGACGCAAGCCTGCACCCTCAGGAAGCGGCCACCGAGGCCCCAACACAGCAACGTGACGCTACGAAAGAAAAGTTCTCGTACCACGATTATTGTTTATTTTGTTAAGTTACTAAAATTGGGATATGATAGTTCCAATCCAAGGACGAGAAAAACGCGAATTTTTCAAAAAGTCAAAATCAAAAGTGAAATTTTGCTGCTTAGTCTAATCCGCGCAAGCCGGAAATTCGGTGCATTTTTTTATATTTATTAACTCTTTGTAATACTTCTTTACTGCTCTTCATTGTCCTCACATGTTAATCAAACTTTTTTATGCCTTCACCCGTCGACCAAAGACGTTTTATTCTGTACAGCTGCTAGCTAGAAATGCCGATTTAAAAAACAAAACCCACGAATATCTAGTTGACTGAGCAGTTCCTCAGACGAGCATCGGGAAGACTTCCTAACAACGATCATGATTTAACGAAAAGATTTTTACTATGGCTTACAAAACAAAACATACTCTGAAGCTACCTTACCGTTCACAACGATCGGTGAATGAACACACCGTTTTCCGTCGTCGGAAAAATGGCGAGGTCAGTAGAGTAGAAACTGTTTGAAGCGTATTAACTTGATATGAAAAAGTGTTCAGCATTTTTGACCTGCTCATCGAAGAAGTAAATTTACGAACGGTACCATTGCAAAAAATCTTAGAGCTACTCGAATTCTAACTTTTGCTTGATCATTTTGAGCTTCCACGAGCTGTCACGTCGGATTACTCCATACAGCAGCCAACGTATGCACGACTTCCAGGACTTCGTACAGCAGCCAACGTACGCACTGCTTCCAGGACTTCATACAGCAGCCAACGTATGCACAACTTCCTGGACTTCGTACAGCAGCCAACGTATGCACGGCTTCCAGGACTTCATACAGCAGCCAACGTATGCACGTCTTCCGCGACTAATTTCCACTAGTGCGGTACCCATTTATGCGGCAAATAGTTCAATTATCTGTGAGTCCATTGATACTGCGATGAGTTCAATTTGATTAATGTTCTTGAATTGTTTCTAAGTAAGATATTCTATTGAGACTTTGCTGCTAATGTTTTCTGTTTTGAAGTGCGAGGTGAACTATTATTTTCCTTACGACGGAAAAGCAAAATTCTTCTTCAGAGTTTCCCATTGTAACAATTGCTTCTATACAGCCAAATCGAAACGAATATAAGAATAAGCATAAGACGTATGAGCCAAAATTTTTGAAGCGTTTATCGAGGAAATTCATTCTATATTTCTGATACAACAGCGTGACAATGAATGTTTCCAGCTTCTTTTTGTTTATTAACGCGATGTCTTTCTCTTTCGTAAGCTGTTGAGCCTCCCACTGTTGTCCACATGTTGATGGGCACAGCACCCTTCTTCGCTGGTAGTGTGTCATGCAAATATGCGTAGTGATACTAGGTTTTTTACTTGAATTTATATCTTACAAATGAATTATGCGGTGATTTTTGTGTAGTACGTACACTAATTTAAGGAATATTAAAAAAGTAGTCAATTTTCATAACTTATAGGACCTCGTTTCGAGTGAATATCGACACACATTCATCTTGATGCAAATGATGTAAGTAAGGTTTTACAGTGAATAAACTTTTCTCAACTTATATAATAGTTTTGAAACATTCACTCTGAATTCGCTCGAATACCTATGGAAATTTTCTTAGGAAGTACATACATAATTTCATAAAGAGCCACTTTACGTTATACAAATTTTACATTTGTGTTATGAGTATTTAATGTATTAAAAGCATCACCGTGAATATTGGAAAGTAGGACCTCACAAGTTTAAGTTCAAAACTCTGTCGGTTCCCAACACCTGCCCTTGCACGAATATCAGAAAGCAAACATGGGTACTCCATGGACAATTTTGGACTTGTTAGAATATCTCAATAAATGCCAGGAAATTGTGATTGAAACACGTATGGATTTTAAGCAAGTATATTTTAGCAAAAAAGTTAAGAATACAGTGCCGTGAAATGGAATCACATGAAGCAAACCTGCGAGCAGAGACTGAAAATTTGTACAAACTTCAATCATAATTGATTGCAGGGAACAGAAAATAGTATTTAAAACCCTTGAATACTCTAAAATGAATTTAGAGGAACAAATAATTAGACTTAAGTTACCTGTTCGCAACCAGTCCCAAGTACAAAAAGCATTCCGTACCTTCATGCCCGAAGTTGCCATACTTCGGAACGGGAATTCAACCTGAGAATAGACTGATAGAAATAATATTGTCTCCGAACTTTTGAACGCCACTAATGAGGAAAGAAAAAAGCAGCACAACATAGAGATTCAATCCAGACGATAAACGGACTAAGTTCAATTGCTTCTAACTGTTGGCGTTCATAAGTGTGACTTCTATTTCATTAAAACTTTTTGAAAATTGTGAGCATACCTTTATGATGAATTTTTAACTGATTTGCTTTTATTCCATCTTAAATTTCTAAATTAATATTCCACACTAGCCGTAGTCGGTAACAATCAACCCATAGACGCAATCGCAGGGACGACGTAAGTCTTCATCACGTGGTTCACAACGACTTTCTTAAGGGCAGGCCGGACGTGTTTCTTCCAAGCCTGCAAAAAACAAACGATGAAAATAAGATTTGTAATTATTTATGCGAAAAGGTCATTTACGATGTAGAACACTTTCAATCTAATAGTCTTACGAATGCAACGTTTTTTTTTAGCTTCTGTTACATGGTCTACAGAGTGAGTCGGTGGCGGTCGTCTGCCAGCAACATGGCCGACTGTGTGACTGCCCTCTGGCACTCCCTACGCTGTCCTCGACAATGAAAATGAAGTTGAAGCAGTACAGCATGGCACTTTTCTGTTTTTAAGACATATCAATTTTTTAGTATGAGGGACGTACAGGAACCGCCTTGTGAGGTTATTTTTAAACATTTGCTAACTTTGTGCAAATTTATTTTCCAAAGCTCTCGCTTTCTACTTACGAGTGCTAAAGAACTTGATGAAAACATCGAGTAATTAGACAGCAAAATCCTGTGCTTTTCTGGACCGAGAATGAGGTCGGGCAACAAACTATTGAGAAATTTCATTTAAACAACAGTTTCGTGTGCCAAGATTTGACTTCCAATATAAATTTACGAACTCGCGAAAATCGCGTAGAAATAATAAAGATGTGAATCATAAGAGTGGTACGCGTTTCTCATTGCACTCAGAAAAATGAAAAAATCTGTATTTTGTGGAAGTTTACGATTTCAAACAAACTTTAAAATTCTGACTCGAACGATGACAGACGTGGACTACACTATGTACAGGAATTGTTGCAACTTACTCTCTTAAGACGAGATCCAAAGCCTCTCCGCACCCTGGAGAGTACCTTTTCAAATTCCTGTTCTAACTCTGCATCAGACAGATCCTCGTCCGGCAGCACGTCTTCTTCNCGCGTGACCACATATGGCACACGTCGCGCTTAAAGTGTTAAACAAAATTACTTAAAACTCACTTTTTTAACGAGAGATCCAAGGCCTCTCCGCACTCTGGAGAGCACCTCTTCGACTGCCTGGTCCAACTCATCGTCAGACAGATCCTCGTCCGGCAGCACGTCTTCTTCGTCGGCCGGAGTGTCGACCTCGTCAGTAGCGGCGACGTCGCCCACTCCGGGCACGTCTCCCGCTGCGCCGACGTTGGCATCGACGATTGGCTGAGCCAGAAGCGTCTCAGCGACGACCGCGAGGAGGAAGACCATGACTGTGAGCCTAGCCATTTTTCTGACAGTTGTGCTAGACCCTCTGTAGGTCTGAGATTTCTTCTTTGGTGATAAGCCTGTCGAGACCTCCGTGCGCTTGAGACGGGTAGTTGTGAGGCTGAACTTCTACAGTACCTCCTTATATACTCAAGGGTTGACTTCTTTTTATTGCTACTTTGACATCAATTACACAGGAAGCCTCTAAAAGTAGATTGCGTTAAGAATAGTTTATTCAATAGAAAAAATATAAAGTAACGTTTCATACAAATGTGGCACTTTAGTTAACCGTGATTAGATAGGAAGTGATGCATTTTACGTGGTAAAAGTAGTTTCTCAAAACTTGCATTCTGTAGGGATCTGTCTTTTACCACAAGAGAGTTAATTGCGTTCCAATTCACTTCTGTCTTGAATTTAAATAGTAAACAGCGTTATGACAATCCAACTTATGCAAGTGTACCGTAAGTAGCTTGAGTAGGTGGAGACAGAAGTACCAATAAGCCGATATACTCGCTGCAGGAAAGACAATCCTAACAGAGCTGGATGCGTACCGTTACCAAAGTACAGACAGTTTATACAAAGAGTCATGTTATAAGATATCATTTTGAACTATTTATTTCCTCACGATGTTAATTAAATGTTTTGTTCTTCAAACTGATTGAATTCGATTTCTCATTTCCTTCGTGTACCGTAGGACTACGTTGTGCTTATTGCCCCATGCAGAGGCCACTAAAGATGATATTATTATCGAATTTCATTCCATAGCAGGAAGGGTTCCTACGGCTAAACTCAAGATTCAGTTGTGTTTTTCAGTTGAAATGAAAGTATGGAAGATTGATGCCAATGAAGATGACTACTCTCTCCCTTCCTACCCTTGCCTTTTTTCCTTTAAAACATATACATAACCGACAGAATTATTAGTAGCAATATTGGTGCATCACAAAACTACTTTACCCTCATGCTCTGCGCTTCATTTTCACACTAGAAATCGTTGTTCAATCAATTTTTTATTATGATGTATATTTTGAGTCGTAAAAAATGACGGTAACCTTGTGACTCATAATTTATAAATCTGAGATCTATAAAACAATAATAAATTCTGAATGATTCAGCGTGATGGAGATGGAAGGCGGAAACAAATTTAAGCCCTCCATACGTCGCTGGGCCTTTTCACGTGCGAACGAAATTGAGAGCGCGTTATCACACTGAAGGCGCGAGCCACACAGCCATTGGTTTAATTCGCGGAAATGAGGCGCGAGGCAGCGTGTTTATCAGCAGCGAGCGTCTGTTACCTCCCATGTGCGACACTAAATTTCCTTTTGACTTTATTGGCATCGCCCCATCGAAATTTCGGTAAATGAACACAATTACTCCAAATGCCAAATGCTATGGTATCTAGCCTGTGTATGAGGAAGTATTTCTCTATGTTATTATAATTATGACCACTAGAGTTTACATGGGCAGTACTCGTACCAGCGCTGAGGGCAAATCTTCTTCATTTATTTATCGAAATCTCCTGTCATCTGGCCGCAAGTGTAGGGAGAATATTTCGAGCTAGGCAGCCGCGTCAAATGATTTTAAGATTTTATTATTCTTTGCGGGAAAATATTTCTTTTAGCTTGCTCCTAAATAGAATTTATAAGGAGGCTTTAGATATTTAGTACGCATGGTATCACTATTAAAGTTCAAGAAAGTAGTAAATTCATTAGAGTGATCCTCCTCAAGGGCTACCGACGCAAGTCTGTGCAGTGAGTCGACCTTTCAGTTACAGGACACTTCCGTAATTTTAAGTCCGAGTTCGTTTCAATTTTCATCCAAAATTTCTTATCAAGTTTTCATGCATGCATAGTTTTGGAAAATCATCTCCGGTTACAGAATTTCTGCACTTCTTTTTATCTGAGTTTAATTTTTAAAAGACTTCACCGTTACAATTTAGAGGTGAAACCTCACTAATTGACCTGTGAAACTCCTCATTTTAAATGTCATCTCTGCCAGAAATATTGGTAGGGAAACATGATGCACCAAAAGTACAGTATTGTACACGGTAGAATCTTTCACGAAACGCCAGGAAATTGAGATTAAAACACGTTTGGATTTTATGCAGGTATATTTGAGAAAAAAGTTAAAACTACAGCGCAGTGAAATACAATAATTTGAGCCAAGCCTCAAATAGCGACTTAAAATGCAAGCTAACTCAAATCACTATTCTTATCAGTGGACAAAGCATACTATTGAAAGCCAGTTAATACTACAAGTTATGAATACGAATACAGGAGTGTTTTTAAGATCCCTTTAACGGGATGAACTCGGAAAATAATATTATCAATTAATTTATGAAACAAATGTCACGAATTAGAAAAGGTGAAAAAACTCAACCTGGAGATTCGATATAAGCGATGAACTGAAATGAAGTCAGACAATTGCAGTGAACCAACGGCGTCCGTGACAGTAGCTTCTATTTATTGAAACTCTATTGAGAGTACACTTTTATTGAAGCGTTGTTGGCAGACATACTTTTATTCCATATTAGATTTCTAAAAGTTAATATTTCCCGCCAACCGAGGTCGCAGTATCTCCATCAATACTTCCATCAACCCATGGATGCAGTACCCATCAGTACCTCCATCAACCCATCAGTACCTCCATCAACCCAAGGACACAGTACCCATCAACCCATCAGTACCTCCATCAACCCATCAGTACCTCCATGAACCCATCAGTACCTCCATCAACCCACGGACGCCACGACTGGGACGACGTAAGTCTTGAGCGCGTGGGCTATGACCGCCTTCTTGAGGGCAGGGCGGACGTGCTTCTTCCACGCCTGCAAAAACGTACAAAAAAAATGTAATCAATAATTTCTATAGGGTAAAAGATCACTCACAGAGTACCCATGCTTTAACTCCGAAAGTTGAAGCATTCATTCATCTCTCATCTTTGTTGCCAAGGGATGTTCCTGAATTTTTGCCTTTTTTCAAAATTGGTGACGCTCTTTTTATTACAGTGACTATAAGGCCGGCGACCCCGTGGTTCACTGTAGTTAAATACTTCAACAAGTGACAAGTTACATTCCCTAACAAACATTAGTATGACATGTTTATATTTACTATTTTTATTTACTTTTCAATTATCCTGGTGTACTATTTGCGTCTGGAAATTAATTTCCGACGTCTTCCGAGTAAGCGCTTTTCCTCGTTATGACTTCTTAAAGCAGACTGAAAAATATGTAAAAAAATATTGAACAACTCATACTTATGATGTTGATCGCTATGCTAAGGCTGAATTCTTTGAATCAAACAAGCTAACAAGTGAGGAAATTATGAATTTCATCGTTCAGACATTTGATCGTGAGAATAGAAAAGAGAATGTGAGGGAAAGCTAGGAAGAAATGTGTGTATCTCACTTATACATTTTGCTTCTTGTCAAGGAAATAAGCCTGAGTGTTTGAATGAAAGAAACTACGCAATTCTATGTACAGCATGCACAGTAAGTGCAGTATGTACAGTATGTGCAATACCAATAACGGGAAAACTGCATTCGTGACTATGAACTTTTTTGCACTTTCGTGCACATTTGCTGTATCTTTATTTATTGTCAGTGTACTTATTTGTTACTTATCTATGCATATATATTTTTTGATGCATCATCGAAACTTTATAATTTACATCAGGAAGTGTTATTCTACCGTTGTGATAGAATTTCCCTTTAGACTGCTATTCTGAGTTGATTCTGAGTTGAAACTAAAATCGAGCGATAGACTCCTGACAAACTCCTTGTGCACAGAAAAATCGCCCACCAGAACTAGGTTTTCAGAAAAATTCAAGTGTACCTAGGCGTAATGCGTAAATAGTACAGATGGGAATCATAGGAGTAGCAGCCAAGCCTCATTTGTTCCTGAAGATGGGAAAATTTTAGGTTTCGTTGAAAGCCATAACCACATTTGAAACTTTTAAGTTGTAGCTCAAACCAAGAGATTCACATTCATAAACTACGATATGTGTAATAATTATTGCAAACTTACTCTCTTAAGACGAGATCCAAAGCCTCTCCGCACTCTGGAGAGCACCTCTTCGACTGCCTG
>VOMN01006689.1:0-23929 GCA_014899125.1 Orchestia grillus | reverse complement strand
ACCTAACCTAACCTTACCTAACCTAACCTAACCTAACCTAACCCTAAACCTAAATCTGAACCTTTTTTGTTAATAAATTTATCAAAAAATGGAAAACTATAGCCGACCTACTAAAAACGTATTTCATATTGAAATCTGGATCGACAAATGAGTCTGATGAAAAAAAGGTCGGAAAAATAGACCTCACTATAGTAAAAATGTACCTACTCATAGTATACCTTCGTCGAATTCTAGTTTACCCGTGTTTTCCTGTGCTATTGAATCTTTTTTCATAACAACTCGTATCGTTCACATAGTGGGGCCTCGGGCGTAAATATCCATTATTGTGATACGCCGCCTAACTTAAATAAGATGTTGGTTTTTGGGAACCAGAACCCCCACTGAACTGAAGAAGAAGAAGTTAGTTGGAATTTTCACGCTTCACTTTACCCCGTTTTACTGGAGTGCACCGGCCTGAGGCCCCTGGTCTAGAAGGAACCGGAGTCCTCACTAAACAGAAACAAGAAGAAGAAGAAGAAGAATAAGTTAGTTATTCACGTGGTCGTCGCCTCGTCGGGGGCAGGACTAATGAGTGATCAGCCCTAGCAAGCGGAGTTACTGCCTTTTGGCTGGATTCCTCTCAATAGTTGAAATGTATTTCTAGTAAATGTTGAAAGGGGAATTCAGATACTCATTAAGTGAATTTTGGAAAATTTCAGCCTCCATTGTGGCATTAGTCATACGGGTTTGACTAAAGCCTTGAGCAAGAATTTCTAGCAACTAGACTGCACATGACCAGTTGGGTAATCTCTCAAATTTTTCAATCTATATGGTTTGTTTATCGAGTTCATTTTGCTAGAGTGTTTTTCAAATATTCCACTCTGTATGGAATAAGTATTTTCAAGCATGGGACGCTTACACCTTGGATGCTTTATTTCATGATAACTGTTCATTCTACCCTGTGCATTTCCATCCGTAGGGGAGTTAGTTTTGATCCTAATATGATTATTTTTGTCTGAAAAAATTATTTAAAATAAAACAATCAATTTATTTTAACCAGAAAATGTAAATTTTATATCTCAGTATCTAAGGTTTTGCCAATTTTTACTGGTAATAAAATTTTTGATTTATATGTTCTTTGCTGTAGCCAACTGTTAGAGTATCCTACAACTTGTGTAGCCTCATCATTTTGGTATTATTGGATTGGAATTTTTTTGGTGGTGGGAACTTATTTTTGAAAGATTTTTAACTGAAAATATGAAAAATTAGTTTGCCTTTTACATTTTACAACCTATTTTGTTTACTGGTTAATATATACTGTAAGTTCTCATTCTGTATAAGGTGTTTTATTTATTGTATAGCTGTCATTTTAGTATCATTGGATGATATTTTTTATTCTGAGTTGCTGAAATATATTTTTGAAAGTTTACAAGATACAAACATAGTTTCAATGAGTTATTATTGTAAAATCTGCCCTTCACTTATGCCGTCCCTCTCTGTAATGGTAGGGTTAGATTAGGATTTATTTAGGTTGGTTGGGATAGATTCGTTTCAATAGTTGACATGAAGGTATCCCAAATAATGATTGGTAGAGCTTGTAAAAATTTAGCCATTATTTCTATAGACTTTGCATGCTTACAATGTCTTTTATGTCAATGCTTCAAATATCTTTGAATATATTTTTTTCTGTGCTTTGATAACTTTCAAAAATTAGTTTCTGCAGCTCAGATAAAGATCTGTAGTTCTGTACTAATGATACTAACATGAATACAGTTTGTTGAATAGAATACCCTGTAAACAAAGCCCACTTGAAGTAAATATGTATTAACCACCTGTCTTGTGTCTTCTGGTTTTGTGCTTCTTCCTTGTTATGTTAGCTACATTATTTTTGTTTCATGAACTTGATATAATATAACATATGTAATAGCAGATGTCAGAACTTACGGAAATTGTGCTCTAATTGCTGTTGAGTTTGCATTATAATGTTTTATCAGTATGGGAATAGTTTGAATATCTTTCTACATAACTATTTTTATTCATCTAAATCTTTCAAAAAGAAATTTCTCCTACCCAAAAAATCTCTATCCAATGACATCAAAATGAAGGCTATACTATGAATAGGATTCTTTGCAGTTGGCCACAATGAGATAAATATTACTAGGGCTTTCATTTTTTTCTTTGTTAATGCAGGTATATTGTAAAGTCTATTATTCCTCTTTAATTACATGGGAGCTGGTGTGCATGGTGACAGTCATTGACGTCTGAGTTTAAGTAGCATGCTAGACCAACTTTGACCTGTTGAATCATATGTCAATTATAAAATTTTGTGAAAAATTTTCTGATGAAGACAAAGCGTTTGCTATTCTTCTGATTTATTTGTCTTTATGGACAGAATGGGTCTTCTTAGTTCAGAATTTTGTCGTATGTTTTATTTTAATGTATTGATCTATTAGTTTTTCTGTTTGCCATAGTCTGAGCTGCTTGTTTATCTTTCTTTATAAAAAATGTAGCTTTTCAAATTTTCAGATCCCAATTGTATTAACAGTTTGAGCACTTTAAGAAACTCAAGGCTTGCACCATGATAGCTCTATTGATAGAGCAACATGTGGGTGTCCACTATACTCTTGGTCCCAAGCTGTCCATTATTTATTTTTAAAAATATTTAGGATAGTCTTTGGTCCTATGAAACAGCTTCTGCTTTCTCATTTTTGAATGTATAGCCTAGTCTCTATTATTCTTGTTTGATTTGAGAAGCTCATGTGCACATATACAAATAAGAAAGTAAACATCATCAAAGTATACTTCAGACTTCCATTCATGAAGTATTGTGCAATTGACTTCTATGCATATCATAATTTGAGACATTTAGTTTTTCTCAAGAGTTGCTTCGTAAATTCAGATCCGAATGGTATGAGCACTTCAAACATTTGAGGCTCACTTATGCTGGGGAAGCTTTATCAATATAGTATCTTGACGTCCACAATGCTGTTGATTGTAACCTTATTTTTTATCAAGAAAAGATATAAATTGCAAATCTCAAAACTATGGGATATTTGATCAAGAGAAAGTAATCCAGTATATAATGTGATGCCTATAAAACAGCTTGCTCTCTTATTTTTAGAATCTATATCCTTAATCTATTATCCCTACATAATTACATGAAAACTGGTAGTCAAGTTTACAAGCCATCAACAACATGAGTTTTAGTAGTATATAAATGAGTCTTTAATTTTTCAGTGTGTTGGATAAGTTGATCATGGTTTTTTGTTGCTGCTGTACGTTGTAAAGATAACAAGTTCAACATATTTGTCCCCTAAAAGTCCCTATTTCAGTTCCTATGTAATGGCATCTAATACTTTTAATTTTCCTGTTTCTTCAAAGTGCAAACATACCTCACTATACAATTAGATTAGGTTACTGAAAACACAAGCCTAGTATATAATGTTGCACATCAAGCCTATAAATTAATAGGTTTATTGGGGATGTGGTCTCTTACCTCTGTCTTATCTTACTCATTCATTCATAGTAGCCATAAATATATCATTTTGTAATTCTTTATCATTTAGAAGTGTGTATGCATATAAAACACAATATACTAGATTAAACATTAGGTAAATTGATGAAATGTAGCATTATCATTTTTGGTGGGGATGTTGGGGGTCATCATGGTAGTTGTGGCCTTCTTCCTCAACCATCCCTCCCTCCCATATGCATATAATATCCCTAGATTTTCACTTTTCCAGGACTTTTTGGGCTGCAGGTCTGCTAGCAATAATGTTGGATACATGTGTATTGTAGATAATATTGGATGCATGTGCTGGGGATAATATTGACACATGTGCTTGGGATAACATTGGACACATATGCTGGGGATAACATTGGATGCATGTGCTGGGGATAACATTGGANTGCTGGGGATAACATTGGACGCATGTGCTGGGGATAACATTGGACGCATGTGCTGGGGATAACATTGGACGCATATGCTGGGGATAAGATTGGACAAGGGCGGCCAACATGTTTCAAGATGTTGGACACCATAACAGATGCTTTAAGTTTGCAGTGTTGGCTACAGGTTAAAGCCTTTTACTTATAGGTTTAATGTGTTGTTTGATAGAATTTGTCAATTTGAAACTTGAATATGATTATTAAAATAGTGTAACTTTTATTGTGATGTATCATGTGTGTTTACATCACATTTTTGGAATGTTGTGCATCCACACGCATGGCACATATCACAACTGTGTTAATATAAATGCTTAGTAGAATTAATCTTGTTTGGTATTTTTGACTCTAAATCAAAGGAATATATATTAAAGAGCGAATATTTACAATTTTGTTCCATTAAATTTCAAAGTCTCAATTTCAGCTTGAAAATATGATCCGTTCTTGAGAGTGCAGACTTGAATTCTGTAAATGGGCTTCTTGAACATAGATGTATTTGTAAAAATAAATGTTGTAGTATACACTATCGGTTTTGCCTTGGATTGTAACTACCCACTTAGGGAAAGGGTTGTTTAATCCTAGATGTTTTAGGATAGGCAATAGAGTTAGGTTAGTAGGTTTGTCCATCCTATGCTATAGGAACTAGTAATGCCAGGGGGCACTGTTAAGTTATCTTGTCTATAGATAGGCTTTTTGCACTTGTGTCTGTTGTGCTGAGTTTTCTTCAATTTTCACACATTTTTTCACTATCTATTCATTTGTCTTGATTTTCTTTCTTACTTAACTTGTTATTTACGCGTGCTGGGGATCTTATTTCAGAATGCACCTGCTGCATAGATGTCCTATTTTTTTACAGTCCATGCTAAATGGTCCTGTCTTCTGTCTGCTTTCTTTGTAACCATATTTCATTTGGATGGGTGGCTCTGAACTAACAAATCTAATTAAAAAAAATGGAAAACCAAAATAATTCAATAACTTACTAGTTTGCCAACTAATAAGTAAGATGTATGAGATCAAATTAGTTAATTATTTGTATGCTTAAATAATTAGCCTCTATTCTGTACCTAAAAATCAAAAACACCTGTTAGAAATAATACAAATACAATATGCTTTGTGTAACAGTTTCGGTGGCTAACTTTATATATATGTATTATTTCTAGCAGGTGCTTTTTGATTTTTTTGGCATATGTATTTTATACGAGTCTATGTAACCCATATAACAATAATTCTTTGTTATATTGCATTCCTAGTGCATCATGTAGCTTAGAAAATTTCAAAGTAGATTAATATAGTGGTTTTCTTTGTACATTGTGTGTTACTGTGGCTGTAAGTTTGATCTTGAATTGTCTAAATGCTGTAGAGCATAGAAAAGAATTGGAAGAATGTGTAGAAGCTTGAACTATATAAAATATTTATTACAATACCCTGGTGCATACATTTGGTCAATCCTGTTTCTCCACTAGGGACTTTCACCTATCTCTTGCAAATGCTCAAAATTGTCAAGAAATTATTGTACTGTACTTGATTGTACCAATGCCACCCAGTCCAGAAGTTTTCTTATTAGATAATGGTAGAGCTAGCATTGAACGAATTGTGTATATACAATGAACTTGTAATAAATTTCTATTTCAGGTAAATTTTAAAGTACAACCTGCAAGATGATGCACTTCTGCCCCCGCTGTAGCAGTTTACTCATGGTGAAGGATTATCCTGAGGTAACTATACTTCCATTTCTTTCTATAATTTGCTTAACTTTTTTATGATTTTCTTGAAAATGTTTTCATTTGTTTATAATTTTCACTATTACCTACTCCCATGCTACACAATGACACCACATGGCAGAATGAAAAAAAATGTTCATTTTACTCTCTTTAATATAGCCTTGTTCAGACTTGAGGATCCCTGCAATTTGCATTGAAACCTGTATCATGCATTTATTTTTTATTTTATTCAGTTTTCTTATGACTGCTTCTTTATCCCTATTTTATGGTGCAACTGTGAGTAATGTGACTGTATTTTGGCTCATGTCTATACCAAGAGACAACCCTAATGAATTTGAAATTCTTTGCTAATTAAATGGTGACTAGTGATGAGAAAAATACCTAATAATTGGTAGCTATCACTCCAAGATTATCTATAGTTTAATGAATCAAGATAGAACATACTTTGTGAGGTTTTCAATTCATTTATGGATATAAGTGAAAGTATTGATTCTTACTTTTTTACAGGGAATGCATTTTGCCTGTGACTGGTGTCCGTACATCTACCAAATAAAGAAACCAGTGATTCACACGTGAGTAAAGAGTTTTCCAGAACCCATGTACACAATTCCATAATAACTATACTTTGAAAACTGTAGCTGAATAGGACTCATGAGCAATTTTAATTTTCATGTGCATTCCTGATTTAAAAATTATTCTATAATGTGCTTGTAGTCTGCAGTTTTATATTAGCAGTATTGATTGATAAAATAAGCCTCCTAATATTTCTAAAGTTTATCTAAATTTTGAAACAATATATGTTGGTATTTATACAATGTAGGCTAAATAATTTATAAGTGACATAAAATCAGACTCATTTCTTGAAGAAATAACAAGTGAGTGGGCTGTGGGCTGTATCTGATAATAAACAAGTCAGATGTTTCACCTAGATTTTATCGGGCTCAAAAATTGTTTGCTCAGGCTTCAGCTTGTTTTATTAAGCCATAAAATAATTAATTTCCGCTCATTTTATCATGCCTCAAAGGGAAGCCTCCAAATTGCCTTTTGAGAAGGAACACTTGTTGTATCTTAAACCCTATGTACCTCTGACCTAGCATCGATTTTAGCCCTCTCTGCAGGTTTTACTGGTAGTTCTAAGAAGTGCCACTAGTGAAATCTCTGGAACACTGACATTAGTTCCTGGAAAACCTGGAGAAAGGGCTAAAACCAACACTAGGATAAAGTACATACGGTCCAAAGTAAACCTGGAGAAAGAGCTAAAACCAACACTTGGTCTAAAGTACATACGGTCCAAAGTACAACTTGTTCCCATGCTCCGACATAGTGATGTGGCGGCTATTAAATTTTGTGGAAAGCGATGCTGATTTCCATATTTTCATATTTTGAATTTTTATAGACTAAAAGCTACGACTGCCCAAGCAGAATGGGCACGAGTTGCGCTTATGTGCCCCAAATGACAGAGCTTGCAGCCCGTACTTGAAAAATTATTTCCTCAATAATTCCGTTCCATCAAAAACTACACGTACCTGCTCAAATGATGTTTGACAAATATGTATAGCATAACGCATTAATGAAGACAAAGTTTTCCTTCATTGTATTAAACGTTACTAAAACGTAACATATATGTATTTACAAATGGCGATAGTACGCTTCAACTTCCGGACTTGCTAATTTAAAACAATGTTTTTACCGTAATAACATCGTGCATTTAAAGAGTAGTGGGAATCTACATCGGATATTTTGATCGTGTGCCGATGCAGATCGTGTAAAAAGTAAGAATACCGAATAATCGGCACATTACTCCTCCAATGTAGGTATTCTGTCAGTTACAAAGCTCTAATCTTGTGCAACAACTCGGCGTCACGGAAGTGGCTGGCAGCTCAGAATTGCGGGGAATTTTTAGATATACTAGTGTTTATTGATGCACGGAGAGAGAGAGATTCTATTTTTGAGGCCTCAATGTAGGAATGCGATCGTGTTGTGCTTTACTGCAAGAAGCCACGTGCGTTTAGTAGTAGACTTTAGGTATAATTTTCCAAAAAATTCACAAGTACTGTCGATGTCAGAGCTGGAGCTAAGGTCCAACAAAATCATGGCTCTGGAGCTGGTGATAGAAAACTTTTCTCTGGCTCTACATCTCCGCCTGCGCATAAGTTTTCAATAATTCGTAGCTCTCAAGTTCGGCACACAGGTGCCTCTCTAGTAGAAGCGCCTCTGTACAGGATGACAACGGGCACTTGGCGCTGGTGTGTGCACATTTTTAGTGCACCGAGATTCCTTCAGATTTATACGTTTCCAACACCCAGCAGTTCACAGTAGTTTTTCTTGCGTTTTGATTGTGGTATGCATCTACAAGTTTGCGTATTGATTTTATATGCAGATACGACTCGTTTATTTGGCGCGTGCTTTTGTAATGAAGTACGTTATTTTTCCTTGATTATAAATGTTATTCCCTTGTTAAGTGATATTTGCTACTCAATTTGGAAGTTTAATTTGTGAATGGAAATGGTGATTTTCAGATTTTATCCTCCGAAGAAACCGCTAGATGACGTTCTAGGTGGGAAAGAAGCCTGGAAGAATGTGGACAGCACTGAAGCTTCCTGTGCCAAGTGCTCGCACAACAGAGCCTACTTCATGCAGCTCCAGACGCGCTCGGCAGACGAGCCCATGACCACGTACTACAAGTGTGTCGAGTGTGGCTTCATTTGGAAGGAGTAGACAATGCTTTCAAATAAATTTCTACTCGGCGTCTGGTTTTGAACTGCACTCGCCCTTAAATATGTACGTCACGTCTGCTCGCTACCTCAGCTTGAGACACATTCAGTTCACTTGTTCGATTGTTGGAAAATAATATGTAAATTTGCCGTTGTTCTCCGCCTCCCACGGTTGTGATTCGAAAACTAGTGAGAACTTCTAACACTAGTACGGATCATGTCCCGTTGCTTTGTGGGCGAGAACAGCGCTTTTTAATTTGTTTGTGAGCCTAACGGCTTTTACTTCAAACCATAGCCGCTTCTCGGTATTACGTACCTATTGTCAATGTGAAAATTAAACTTTGAAAATGCGAAGAGAAATCGTGAAATAACTTTCATGACTAAAAACACTAGATACAAGCGTAAGCGGTTCAGCGTCTGATACTGGCTGACGAGCATTCTGTTCTTCATTTTGGTCGTATGCACTTATTTATATGGATTGACTACTGGTGTCTTCCTCTTGTGGTCAACCAAACCTCGGTCTACGTCTGAAACTTGCCATCACCAGACACTACTCCTCAGAAAATACTAGTATACCATCACAGTGAATACTATTAAGTAAAAAATTTTTACGGCGAGAAATTACCGCTTGCTGGTAACGAGTAAAAACATTCAACTCCGAGGTCCACTAACTAAAGCAGCAATTATTTTCTATTGCGTGACGTCTTGCAATTCCAACCTCGCTTGACATCAATTTTATAAATCCAGCGCAAGTCCTTGGAAGTTCTGAAGTGGGACTGATTTTGCAACTTTTTTCTTATGTGTTACCAGACGCCGTTGGCTGTGACCTTTAATCTTACGTAATTTAGATGTCGCTGTAGGAATGTTGCACGGAGGACTTGGTAAAGTTCTTCTCTACAGTCATTGTTTTACCCTTGTTGGTTCCGTTTTAAGTAAATCTGATCTTATGTTGGTGATTCATTTTCCATACTTCGTGAGAGCCATTACCGGCTCTTCACGATCTGACTTGAAGGTGCATTTCGCTGTATTGTAGTTCAAAAATGAGGTAGATGCTTATTCATGCAAAAATTGTGAAATACTAGCTTCGGGTTTCTTTAAACGCAAATGGTGTGAATAACTCGGAACATCTTAGAAAATTTAGAAAAATATAACTACTAATTATTTCCTAGCATGTTGGAGCAGAATTTTTATTACAAGGAGATCGGGAATATCGCATAAATTAAATGTATTTTTGCGATCAGTGTATAGCGATTGCTGCAATATATCGGACACAAGTCTTTATTTTGATATCACCTTCTGTGTTATCATGTTGTTTGGTGATAATGAAATTTCTTATCATGAGCATTGAATTGCTAGCCTATTTAAAGGTTCGCCACACCTGTCACTATGTAGATGTCTAGGTTGTACTTATGACTAAAGCAGGCAGGAACAGTTGACAGCTGGCTCTGATGGGTAACAGGAGGAACGGAATCGTGTGACTGCGCTAATGAGAATCGGGCGGGCGTCTCCGTAGAGTGTTGCGTGGCAATAGCGTTGTGTTCAAGTTGATGAGGGGAGCGACTTGCATCTCGGTTATTTTGAAGACATTTCATGCTTAACTTATTTGGCAGTTCTTACAAAAACCATTTGTTGTGGCAGGGAGCTTGATTCTGTGCCAATTTATGGCACGAGTAACTCGCATTCGAAAAGCGAGCTGAAGAGAAATACCTCTTTGCGTATATTGATGATTTGGCGCTCAGCGAGGTAGGTGTTAAATTCATGGAGTCCATTCAAGGAGCCTTGGTGATGTCTGTTTTTGCCCCTTAAGGAATGGAGTAAATTCCTCTAGGGACGATGGCAGGGAATTCTCCGATTACTAATTGGAGCATTAAACAAACGTAGTGCTAGGATGTTGTGAATTTGCTTTTTACTCTGAAGGGCTTTATTTCTATAACTCCTTTGAGAGAGGCGAGCTTTCCATGTAATCGATCTCTTGCAGTTGTACCGTCATTAATTGATACTGTCCATAAATCTCTATTCTTTTATGTCCATAATATGGGTTGCTGCTATTCAAACACTGCTCGACCGTGGTGCTTGAAAATAATGTATCAATATAATTTTTGTATAATTTTCAGGTGTAGGGTAATGAATTAAAACTTTGTGTCCAATGTCAAAAGTCTTTCGTTGTATATTTTGAATAAAAATTAAAGTTGTTTCGGTGCGTAAGGTTCTATGGATGACGCTACTCTTTCCTGTTCGCTGAACTTCTTTTGCACATGTTAGTGATCAACTGCTGAATTTGAATTTTGATAAGGAACGATAAATGAGGACATAGATGATTGAAACAGTTAAGACATATAAAGTAAATCATAAACTCAATCTTCGGATTATCGCTTCAGTATTTCCAACAGCATGTGTACCTGTGAACAATAGTATTTGGCAGTGATTGTGAGTTGCTTCTTCAATCTTGGAAGCAAATAAGCTCGATGTTTAAACCAGCCTATTGTGTAGGAGATGACCTTGACGTGTTGTTTCGATCATCTGGCTTAAAACGAGTCTGTCCATCACTCCTGAACCGACTGCTGGGACGGAAGGGTGGGAGTGTGTATCACTCGGGGTGATATGAAGGTGTCTATCAGAGCTCTATCTCTCTGTATCACTTTGTTGGGTTGAATGTACTTGAGGTAGCGAATAGTTTTATTTATTACACGTTGTCAGTCATTCCTTAGCTCTGTTAAATGGCTCTAATTTTTATTAGAGTATTAGACCCATTATTATGGAAAAATCGTGTAAGCTCTGTGCAGCAAATAAAACAAATTATTTGTTTAAATTTTTCCTCTTCCAGCTTTTAGGTTTTGTCTTATAATTTAAAGATAAATAGAAAGAAGTTTTTAAAAGTGATTTATGGGAACTCTTCTTCATATATTGGAGAGTTTTATTTTAATATACGTTGTTTCACTTATTTCTGATGGTTCAAGTTCACATTCGATTTGGTATGATGAAAATATATAGGATGTTTAAATTGAGTACAGAAGTATTGTATTTAAAAAAATTCTCATTGTTGCTCATGTGATAGTGTTCTTGTAGACACGGACTGTTTTCATGAGAAAGATCGGTTAAACCCTACATTCTTTCCTCTACTCGTGTATGTGTTAGTAATTTTAAGGCATTTGTAATCCCGTTTGTTGTAACTCATCCTGATTGGAATACGTTTCCATTGTTTTCCCGTTCAATTGGAGGCGGTACTCCGTGGCTCATGTTTTGACTGTGCGGCAGGAAGGACCAATCAAGCTAAAGTTCAATTGAGGGTTAGAAAAATGAAAGGAAGAACAAAAGAGGACGGTTCAAGGTGTGTGAAACTGAGAGCAAGAGAGTGTGAAACTGGGAGAGAAAGGTATGCAAGAGAGCGTAAAAATCAGAGAGAGGTGTATATGACAGCGTGAAATCGGAGATATAAATATCTGGGGATAGCATGGTATTGATGGTAAAGACTGTCAGTTGGCATGCAAGGTTGTCTGGCAGCAGTGAATGCAAAAGTTTGAGAGAAAAAAAAAATTGTAAGCATGCTGTGAAAGTGATTAATGGTCTGAATGGAGGCATGGTAATTGTGGAAAGAAGTGGGAATGATTTCATTAGGAATATGAGTGTACTGTGAATGCTTCCATGAAAGTTGTTTAATGTGCATGGAAGAAGGTTGCAGTTGCAAGTCTATGTAGAAGACCTGCTTTTGATAAAACGTATGAAAGAGTGCACAAGGAAGTAGACAGATCTTTACATGAAATGATTTTAAGTATAAAAGAATATATACAGAAATGAGAAATAGGGTCCATCTTTTGGATTTGGATTGCTTTTTGGAAGGAGTTTACCTTTTATAAGAAGGTGAGATGAAGCTCTCAAAAAAGTACATTAGCTTGATTAGGGCTACTCATAATCTAATGAGTGACAGAACATTATCAGGAAGACCAAAGAATTGATTATCAGTTAAAAGTTAAAGAATGTGATGAGTGTATAGTATAGTTTGATTGCATTAATGTGCATCGATGGCAGGTAGCCAAGCTCAATATAATCTTGGTTTCAGCATCATTAGATAGAAAATTTTTTAAGGCAAATCCTTATTTTTAAATGGTTATGGCTATGCTAAGCTAGGAAGGTTTGTTTTTATTAATTTAGTATAATGTGATATGCATAATAGCAACAGTTATATCTCATAACTTGTAAAAATTTGGTGGTAATTTTCCATGAGTTTGTGTAATTAAATTTGGTGAATATGGTAACAGTTAAAATATTTCTCTTTTTGACTTTTATTATGCTCCTAATAATATCTTAAATAAGTTTCTACTACTGAGAGAAAAATTGATATGCAGTAAGAGTACAATGAATGCTGGATGATGAATAGATGCTCTGTGCAGTTAGTTGCAATAAAGTAAATTAGCAAAGACATTTTTATTGAAATAGTAGTTTTAGAAACCCAATATTTTTTAAAATATCACTTCTCTGTGTATATGTAAAATTCTGTTTAGCACACTGCTAATATAAACCAAATTTTATAAATATGATGATAACCAGCTTCTGTAGTTTCATTTCATAAACCTAGAAACTAATAGTTCAACTCTGAAAAATTTAAATTGTATTTCTGATATCTGATAGAATTCTCCTTAAGGACCTATCATAAGATCAGTCAAAGTCTGAAGACAGTATTGGAAGGTACCCAAAAATTAACATGGAATGCTAAATTTGCTTTCAATTCTGGAGTCAATTTGGACATTAAGCGATTAAAATATTGAGAGCAAATTTGGTACTCAACGTCTATATTTAGGTGTTCCATAAAATTTTAAAGAGGTAGGCAATAAGGTTAGGTTACATAGGTTTGTCTATCACATGCTATGGGAACTGGCATCCCCATGGGAACATTGTTAGATTACCTCTGCTATAGATATGACTTCTATCTTGTTTTGCCTATTTTCTTTCAATACACATATTCTTCACCCTTTTTTGTTTCTTCTTTATTCTTATCATGCTGTTTCTGTACACAAGGATTCTGTGTTTGAACACATCTTTTTCATTAATTCTAAGTTTTTTATGACCTACACTAAATGTTTTTTTCTCATTTGATGCAACACATCTATTCTGAGTCATCAAAGTGTTGTAGTCTATGCTACAGTATTATTGTGTAATTTGAGCCCATTGTATGCTTTCTTTTTTAGTAAAATATTTACAAATGAGCCCACATGCTCATAGAAATTATTATCAACTGATAATTGCAGATATTTTGTCCCTAGTTAGCAATAAACTTCTTACTTACATTCATTAGGCACAAAATTGTACACCCCTTGCTTGAGGCTCAATTTCTAAAATTGCACCCTGTGTAATGCTACTAGTGTCTGATGAATTTTAGATCTATTTTTATCTGATATTATCTGTAACAATTTTATTTTTTGCTTTTCCAGCTTTTTAACTTGAGTTCATAGGTAACTGCTTACCTACCTACAGCAGAGCAGTCATTTAATTTTTAAGTATATTGATGCTTAGAGTAAATTTATAAAACATGGAAGTTCCTTGTACAGACAGCAGCACTACTTTAGGAAGTTTATTGTCTAACACTCCTAGTGAGAAGCCAAAACAAGATAACTCTTCAGGTCTCAACTGCTTGCTGCTCAAGAGACTGCAATGCCTGATGCCTCTTCTGTTTCCAAAGCCGTGTAGCCTGCCTTCTATTTTATTTGTTCTCCTCATTCTTGTCTGCATTTTAGGTGAGCTTTGGTTGTAATCTGTGTTTGAAATGCATTTGAGAATCTTATATTAGTTTGTTCATTATTATATGTAATCAGGGTATAAATTACAATGTCACCTGATCCTCTCAGATTGAAATAAGGATTTCTACATGGTTTTACTTGTTAAGTTTAATTATTTCTTGAAAATATCTAGGTTAGACACTTGTTGATCAATTTTTTATTAAATACTTAGCACAAAATTAAATGAATTATGGCAAAGTGTGAGATATTTATTTATTTTTTAATAGAACTTCCTGTGCTTTCTGAATCTACTATTACATTGTTAGAGTTGAGTGGTAGGTGTATTAGTGCTAGAATAAATTTTTTCCTACCTATGGTAATGTAAAGTTATTTATTCTCATATTTTTGTTTTTTATCCTCTTATGAGTTACATTTTAGTTTAATAGTAACATGCAATAAGATCATTGACATTTTTTAATGATAACAATGATTGATTTATATTTTATTGGAGAAACTTTGTTATTATCACATACTTGTTATGCATTGGTCACAATTTTAAATACTAGTATAATGATATAAGTTGTATTCATTAGAAATAATTTGCCTACCAAAGAAAACTATTGAGCTAAATTTAGTAGTTGAATTTTTCCAATTATTATTTTTTACTTATCCAACTGTATTAATTGAGAATTTTGTTCATAAAATCCTTCTTTCTTTTTGAAAAATTCTCATATGTAGAAAAACATTAACATGTCTGAATACCATTTGCATACAGTTATGATAGATGTAACATTAAATCATGACATAACATTCAAATATACTTGAACCTCTAAGTATGAACACCCTTCAACCTACAAAGAACTTGCTCCGATGAAGAAATTTTTCCAAAGAATTGGATTTTGCTGACTAATTGGGCCAATTCTAAATTGCCAGTTGAAACTAATCTTTAAATAGTAAGAAATTTTTGTTCATTTGGCATATATTTCAAAAGAGAATGCACATTCATATAAGTCAAGGTATCAATGTTGTAATTTATGCATGAAGCTTGCTCCATCAGTCTGCACATTTTATTTGATCTATGTAGATTTTGTGTATCTGTTGGGCTTTAGTTTAAGAGGCAAGCACTGATCATGAGGCATTATGAAAGATCTATGTATATTTAGAAGGGGAGTGTAGTAGTAACTGTCAAGTTAGTTGTGTATAGGAAAGCACACTTTACTTCAAAATATTGGAACAGATCTTCAATTTTTTATTTACCTAAAAATATCTCTTTAGTCATGGATAAAATTTTGAAGTTAAACTTAATGTGAAACAAGGTCCACTAATTTACTGTGATGTCCTCTGAAACAGAACAGTATTTGGTGTACCATGTGGGTCTCATCAGCAGCCAGTACTACCTTGTCCTGGGCCAGAATGACTGGGATGGGTTTGTGTACACCACCTTGTACAGCTTTCTGCTGGTCATCAGCATATCTGGGGTGAGTGCTATTTATGGTACATGAATGTCAGAAATTGTTTGTATGTCATGTTACCATTTTGTAATACTTTTCCTAAGTAGTTTTGGGAGTGTCAAATCTGTACCATTCTCTCCAGGATTTGTGAGATATAGCATTTTGTAGTATTTTTTATGGATAGTTTTGAAAGTATTGTCAAATCTGCAACATTCTCTAATGAGATATATTTTGCATGATAAATGTTCGTAGTGCAGTTCAGTGTACAGTCCTTGAGTTATTTTCTTGAGTTAACTTGGTTGAGCCTAATTTCATAACATATCTATTCTAAATCACAGGTATATGCAACTTTGAAGTTTATAAAAGTTAGGTATGTAACTTTGATAGTACCTTGTTTCATGGGTACATCAATTCAATGCAGTCTGTTCAAATAATTCCTCATTGCTTATCAAGGAAATTTTTCCAGAAAGTAATTCAACAATGTTGGAATGTAAATTTTATAATGTTTGAGTTGCTCAAGGGTGGATGTGAGGGTTTTGCACATCTATGAAGCTGTCTATTACATTATTATGCAAACCAATATGACACACTTTGTTCTATGACCTGTTTATTAAAAGCAGTGAAGTAGTTTTTTATTTCTCTCTATTTTTGAATCACTTCTTAAATTTTATACTGAATATTTTATTTGAGATTAGTACTGTAATCCTCATGAGACAGCAGTGTTGCACAGAAAGTGGAAAATATGTATTTTAATAGATGATATTTTATACACTCTGCAGTAACTTTTACCATTATGTAAAAAAAAGTATTGTGCAGTTTCATTTTATTGGCAACTAAATTGCATAACTGCATGGAAATAGATGAAATAATATAGCTCCATTTCGATAAAAGACAAAATTTATCCTGTTTTTGCAATGTTATTTTCATTGAAAGTTACAGCACAGTTAAAAATTTGTTTGATTCCCATAATTTCTGTCTAAAATTTTTGTATTTCACTTCTCTTCTCTCCAATTTAGTCTGCCATTGTAGTTCCCACATACTTGCTGAAGTGAAGCATGCAATGAGACCAGACACACAACACATACTCCTGGCCTCAAACTCGGAAATATTAGCATCTGTTTTCTAATTGACCAAGCTCCAAAACTAGGAACGAAATATTGAAAGATTTTAGAATTGATAATTGTTATTGGTAGCACTGCACTTCCAACTGTATCATTCCATATTTTATACTTTTAGGTTCTTGTTCTATTGCATGTTTTTGTAGGTTTGAAGCATTTTTATCACTTTTTTCCATCACAAAGTATGTGGATCACTTGTTTTTGGTAATGTTCAATTTGTAATGCATTTATATGCGTTTCTTGCAGACACTGAGTACAAAATCTTATATCAGTAGCGTCCTGTACATCTCATGGAGGCAGGTGCTGACAGAAGCCCTGCATAGCCTGTATTTTGCCGGGATCAATTACTACACCATCACCCTCACGCCTCACTTCAACCTCGACAACCCGTGAGACACCAGTTCCAACAGTGCTGCATTTCTTTTATCTTTTCTTATAATACACTTTACACTAAGCTTTATGTTTTTTGTGTGTGCTTTAGATTTTATGCTTCATTCTGTACAATTTATGCTGTATACAGTACATTTTATGCTGAAGCAGTATATTTTATGCTGCATGCTGTACATTTTATGCTGCAGCAGTGTATTTTATGCTGCATGCTGTGCATTTTATGCTGCATGTTATAGATTTTGGGTTGTGTGCTGCACATTTTGTACATTTCACAATGTACTGTTAATTTTATGTTGATGCTCTGCATTCTGCTCTGTATTTTGTACTTTGTAAAATGTATACTTGGTTCCATTTACTGTAAATTATGCCATCATTGCTGTTCAGTACATATTTTCTAGCTGAACATGCTACTGTGTGTGCTGAACATTCTACTGCATGTGCTGTACATTCTACTGCATGTATTGTACATTCTACTGCATATGCTGTACATCAATTTCTGTAGGTTTAATATATACTACATTTTTGTTACAATTCTATTTAACAAGTCATTGCTAGCCTTCACTGCTTTGTAAAAATGCTTGACCAGCAAAATTGATTTTTTTTCAATTGATTTGATGTACCCTCTTATCAAACTCAGCATTTCCTCTTGAGATGTGTGCTGTTGCTTCGGGCAACGGTAAGAGCTTTTTGTCCCTGAAACTTGAGGCTCACAGTTGTGTATATCATCAAATGATCTTGCTTCTGATTGCCTTGCATAAGCAAACTGAAGTGTCAGGAAAATACTGCTGACTCAGCCACTGCTAGCTCTATTGTTTGCGAGCAGAGCATGGCTTTGTTGAGGCTTTCTTGTCAAGTTTCATGATGATGGATGTCTATACATTGTATTGCTGCTATACTTCTCTCCTTGCTGAATTACCATTAACACGGTTTCTCTATTATGATCCACCTGTGGGCCATTTTACCCCTAGCCAAATGTCATTGTTAGAGGAAATGTGATGAAAAGAGAAGGTAAAATTATAAACATATTTGTCTGACATTTCTGCATGAAATTACCTGTGAAACTTTAATGAAGGTAATATTTTCACTTTATTATTCTGTTCAATAATGTATTGCTACTTGAAGTTTACTATAAAGCCTTTCATTTGTTTGTTTTGGGTAGTTATTCTTAAACTTTAATGTGTCTTGATCTTTCAGGTGGAAGTTTTCATAGGACAAATTAAAATTTTGGTTTCTTTTTCATGTTGAAGTACCTAATGATTTCTTGTGTAGCATTAGGTGTAGGACTTGGGTAGCAACCCAAGAATTAGCCACTCAGCTCATTCCTGTTCTATTCTATTCCTTACTAATGAATTTTTATGTTGTTTTCTGGTGGATTCTGTGCTTAAACTCTTTTCTGGTGGATTCTTGTTTCTGTTCAGTGTACTTCATTACACTATTGCTGATGTTTATAGTCCTTGTCAGCTCACCTTCTGGACTGTCTGCCCAAAGAATTATCAATGCCAATCTAATATATGTTGTAGGTCATGTCTTATTGCTTCACACACCTTAATGTTGTATCTACTCTCTCTTGCTCATCTCTCAGGTAGAGGTGGCACACTTATTATGTCAGGCAGTGTTGGAAAATTGCATTTTTGTAAGTTGTCCTGAATAGTTCTTCTTTGCTGGTAGATTTAATGTCAAGTATTCAGAAGGAATCTAATCATTGTCTGTCATCAGTAGCAATTCTGCTCATTCTTGTATTTTAAATATGCTATTTGAATATGCTTATTATAATTATTTTTTTTGCTTAGAGACATGCGGATGACACAAGATGTGGATTTGCTCTGCCGTACCTTGGGGATGATGGTAGCCACCCTCCTCATATCACCCTTCAAAATAGGGTACTACACCTACCAGGCATTTACAAGGTGAGGAGGGTCTCTCCCTGCACTAATCATGTGTTTTTCTAATGAGTGTGTTAATTTTTGAGCTATGTTCTTAATTGGCAAATTATAGGCAAGTAAGGGAAAAAATTTCCCTGGGACTAGAATATTTGTGCATCCATTCAGGAAGTCATAGGTAAAGAAAATGTGTAACTTGAGTAATTTATGAGTATGTGAGACAAAGTGTTATTAATTTATATTTATATACTGAAATTAAAAAGGTTTTCATCTTTCTGTGTGAAGAAAAAACTAGATCATATATAATAATATTGTAATCTATCTTAGTCATAAATAGGTTTTCAAGACTTCTATCTTTTGTACCCAGTTTGCTTCTTTGAATTTTCCCATCTATTTTGCTATCTTTTTTTTTTTGCTTTTTCTTCCTCTTGATTCTCAACTTGCGATCCCGTATGAGAACCAGTGTTACGCATAGATTCTCTGTTCTCTAAAGTCCGTACTAAATAGTCCCTTCTCATTGCTGTCTTGAGATTGCATTTTATGAGGCTACAGAGCTTTAAACTTACTAATATTAACTACTAACTAACTAAAATTGTAAGCTGTCTAATTCCACACATAATAAAGGTTACAAAGTGAAATGTGGTTATGTTGATATTATGTTGATAGTTGATACTGGCCTAATTTATTACAAATTATTGGACACATGGTGAGAAATGCTATTTGCTGATTTATTTGTGATTAATCTATGTCAGATGACAGCAAGAAAATTTTAATTCTTAATTTTAAGATGCATTTGTAAATCTTTCACATAATTTCCTGCTTATTATGCATTTAATATACATGATATGCAAACTCTCATTAACAGTAATTTGTTACTACAGAGCGTCATGTTGAATTGCTGTTTCTGAGAACTTTATTTCTGTGATGATGTGTTTGAGTATATTCATTGCTATTATTCATACTCCAGCAGTAGTTTTATGTATGTCTTTGTATTAGCAATTCAACAATTTTCTCTTTGCATATTAGTTTCTACAACTGTTTGTATCCATTGTTACATAGTTACAGCTCACTAGTAGTTACAGTCTGTGATACAAAGCATCCAACAATGTGCCCTGACTGAAATCACAACTAGGTAGGGAACTATTTCTCTTTACTTTCTAGGAAAAGATTCATCATTAGTGTATTATGTGTAAGCAATATTCATCTTAACCCTCAAAGGATGAAGTTATTTTTTAAGTGCAAAATATTGTGCAACAGTCGTCCCTATTAACCCACTTGTGTGCATATTAACCTTGATTGTGAACTAACTATTGAGGATTTGAGACTTGACTATATTAACTGAAACGTAACGAATGTGTAACAGTGGTCTTCACATGGTTGAGGTTGTCCTGTGTAACTCGCTGCAAACAAGCAGCATTTGTTGAAATGATCGATTTTGCTGATGTGCTTACATCTGCCAAATTTATCCATCTTTTCCTCTCTCGTGCGATGGGTTGTTCCATTGTTCCGATAACCACTTGCTCATACTTAGGCTGTTTTTTCTATTCAGTCTTTTCTGTTTATTTTCATAAAAGAACTTGATATTTATATTTCTAAGCTCAATCCTCATTTTGGTTTGGGCTAGTTTTTCATTAAAATTATCAGGTAACTATTCTCAATGCAACTATTTTCTATCGAGCTGTCAATGTTCAAGATGTGAACTCGTAAATTTATATTTTAAATTGGTGATGATCTTAATTGTTAAACTCATGTTTATACCTACAATCTAATCTTGTGATAGATATCTTTCAAATTTGATTGTTGCTTGCATGCAGGGTGTGGACGTACGGCTAGAATGAATGAGCGACACCTTGTAGAAAAGTCAGAATGAAATAAGTGGAAGGGTTGTTGTCGTATGTAAACCAATGTTTGTACAGCTGAAAATGGTGCAAAGGAAGTGCGTCGTTATAAAGGTCACGAGTAATTTAAGGGAGATTATTAGTAGATACCTATGGAAAAAATTTGAATGGAGTGTGCGAAAGAGTCTGTAAATGGTCTATATCACTTTGCAGGAGCGTGTTTTCGCTTAGGTTTTTTGTTAATAGAGTACGACTGCAAGAGAGGAGAAGCAGGGCGAAAAGTGTCTGCTCCGTGCACCCTCATACCCTAGGTTCTCCCTTGCACCCTCATGCTGTGGGTTCTCCCAGAATACAAGAATCCCAAGATGTGTGCCTCTGTGTTGTGTTACTGTAAGTTGTGTGAGTGAAGTAGCAAGTCTTCGATCTTCCTCGACCTTGGAACGCGGTGAGACATTACGTGACTTTACATTGTAAATGTATTATTACATCGCGTGGGCGTGACATTAAATATTCACGAGCAATCCACTCCAGGCGATGATTTAAACACAACCATGCGTGTTATTTAATGAATTATTTAACATGGCGTCATGCCCTTACTCAGCATCATTGCCTTTTTTTGCAGCACCGGGTGGCTGGGCCCCACCATGATCCTGGTGTTCTTCCTGCTGAGCAGCGTGGTGAACCGCTTCGTGATGGACCCTCTTGTGCCCCGCGTCGTGCGTGCGGAGAAGTGCGAGGGCGACCTCAGGTCGGTTTACTTCCCAGTCCAACTTCGTCGCTCCCCATAAATACATTTATAAAGCAACTTATAGGAATGCGGGGGTCAGGCTAATTATACGTAATTATCGATGCTCCATCTCAAAAGACTGGGTGAGAGAACATTTGAATAAAGCAATGAACGTGGTGTTCAAGCTTCCGTTCCCAGGAAAAGCGCTAAGTGACTGGATAGTACCCACCAACTAGACGTGCTCACCTCGTTTGAAATGAATGTTGAATGCGAACGCATCAAGTTTACGTTTTTTCCCATGAGCCTTGCTTTGAAGTCGTAATTTGACGCATGAGTGTGTAGAAATAACTGTTGGTTTGTGTCGAGGGACGTCCAAAAACGAAATTCTATTGGAAGTGAGATGTAACGACGTATTTCGAACTGTCTTTTTTTTATTGAAAATTAATTTTCTAGAAAGAGTTCCGCCAGTCATTTTAACATAAGCAGTGTTAAAATTTGCATAATATTGGTGATCACAGTTTTCAACGCGAAACTAATTATGGAATGCACGTATATTTTATGGTAAATGATGTGGAATTCCTAGAGTATAATACCTTGAATTTAAGAGAATTAAATTTGCAAAACATATCTGTGGAATTTACACAGTTCCCACCAGTTATTTATAATTATATATTAAAGTAAAATTGCTTCAGTAATTTACTTTATGCATAAACCATCATTATGATGAAGACCATAAAATAGGAAACTATCAAGAAATATTGGTTTAGCTGATTCGTTATGCACCTTTGTTTAGGTTCAAGCATATGCAAATCCGAGCTGGCAGCGAGAGCGTGGCCTTCCACGTATCAGGGGCTGTGGAGGCCATCAAGACTAACTCTGCACTGGCCGACCTGGTGAAGGCCAAGCAGGCGCTCTTCAACAGAGAGGTCAGTGGTAGCACTGCTACCCACCATGTGATGCACAGGTAAACTTTGAGAAAATATCGCGTCCTCAGTTGCAACTTAGCTATGAACCGTGCAAATAAATGCATAACGTGCAAATCATTGCCTGCTTTTCTACTCTTTAGATTTATAGTCAGGGATTCAGGCACCTAAGCCACAGGTATCTAAGGAGATCCTCTCATTTTTAGCGGTAGTTATTTGTTTGCAATGCGCGCTTTCGGAAGAAATCGGAAAATTTTGTCATGAAACGAGTCGTCCTTAATAAAAACAACGGAATCTGAAAAACGCGTTTTTGTAATTTGAATTATTTCTATCGATGCAATTGCCATTTTGAAAAAAATTCATTTTCCAAGAGGAACTAAATTTAATGGCTTGCACCTGAATGAAGACATGAAAGATTTTCAGATCTATGCTATATCGTTTAATTTACGTAGTGATATTACTCATTTGTCCAGCCGGTGGATTATGATTCTGATGTTCACACTAGACAAGTTCTTGTAAGCTGCAACATCTATTACTTTGTTAGAAAAGCGCACATTTTGCTTGGTAGAAATGAATTAAGATGACTTTCTGTCTGTGCAGTTCTGGTTGAATCTGTGCAAAAATTTGTTCGATTACCTGGGTTCCATCCTGTCGTACCTGGCGATCGCCGTGCCCATCTTCACAGGGGTGTACGACGACGTGGACTCTACGACCCTGTCTTCCATCATCAGCAAGGTGCGTGCAGCCGTGCGCTTCGGGGGCCGTCCACGCTCTATCATTTATGCTATAATAATCATGGATGTATGCGTGCTGTAGTTTTGGGAATTGCTGAACAAACGGTGTTGTCTCCTGATGTATTTGTACGATATATTATGGAAGGTAATGTGTCGCATTTATCTTCTTTTAATGATAGAAAATGAACCAACTTCATACTTCTTCTAACAGCCAAATCTGCTCAATTCAGTTGTGGTTAGTTTCACTCTGACCAAAAAGCTCTCTTGACTTTTTCGCCCATTGTTGGAATATATGGATGAATTCTCATATAGCTTAGTTTATTTGTATTGTTGCCGTTGATAGTACAGGAGCATGAAAAATACAGTGTGCTCAAATTACAAAAAAAATACTTATTTCTTTAACGTGCTTTTTGTTGCCGAAGTGACTATAAGTAGTTTGATTCTCTACCGGTACGTCATCTAAGCATCTACGAGTTACTCCGATTGTAGAGCGTACTGACAGTACCTCACGGTGATAGCGTCACCGTGTGGCTGACACGAGCAACTCCAGGCTTTTTTAGCAGTTATCGTTGGGGGCATTGGTAGGTGCTCTTGTTCCGACTGTTGTTAACGTGCAGCTGGGGTCGACAATGCTCTTCAGATCTTCAAATGCTTCATGCGTGTTCTGTTCGGTAGGAGCAAATGTAAAAGTTGTGTTAACTTCAGATCTTCGAATGTGGTATTTCTGTACCGCCCGATTTATCTCTAGATTACCGGAATTACAGACTTGTAAAATACTTGGTAGGTAAATGAGGCTCG
>VOMN01006680.1:935-31573 GCA_014899125.1 Orchestia grillus | reverse complement strand
GAGCAGTGAGGAATGGGGGAGCAGTGAGGAATGGGGGAGCACTGAGGAATGGGGGATCACTGGGGAATGAAGGAAGGTAGGGGACATCCCTCCCCCATGCCTTAGCGAACTTCACATTAATAACCATCTGCGAACCATCTGTTCTATGAGGTGCGTCTGTGTGCAACGTATTTCCTGCATAACACTTGTACTCCCTCTGGCCGGGAACAGTTGGTGCGTACAACTTTCGTCTTTGATAGGCAACAGTTGGAACAGACAACTTTTGTTGCCTGTCAGCTTTCAGCTGTGAACAGTAATTCCTGTTCTTCAGACCTGTGAGGTGTTGCCGGCACAAAACGTCTGCTAGCACCGATACATTAGACGAACTTTGTCACGCTCCCGCCGCAATCTAATTATTAATCTAAATCAACAGGTTACATCTTCCCCACCAGCTTATTAATCTAAATCACAGGTTATATCTTCCCCACCAGTTTATTAATCTCAATCCACAGGTTACATCTTCTCCACCAGCTTATTAATCTAAGTCAACAGGATACATCTTCCCCACCAAGTTATTATTCTAAATCAACAGGTTACATCTTCCTCACCAGTTTATTAATCTAAATCAACAGGTTACATCTTCCCCATCAGTTTATTAATCTAAATCACAGGTTACATCTTCTCCACCAGTTCATTAATCTCAATCCACAGGTTACATCTTCCCCACCAGTTTATTAATCTAAATCTCAGGTTATATCTTCCTTACCAGTTTATTAATCTAAATCAACAGGTTACTTCTCCTCCACCAGGCTATCAATTTCAATCAACAGGTAATGAATCGCAGTGTTTATCTGAAAAGAAATCTCTCACTGCAGAAATTTGGCCATAATATTCCAGATATTCTTACGAAAATATAAGGAAAACGACCTTAATTAAGGTGCAACAAACATCGCTGCCATGTCGTACTGCTCGAATTAAGACAGGCCTCACTCGCTGAAAAAGAAAAATGCTCCGTTCGTGACACCTGAAGTTGTCCCCGTGAACTGTTGCCATACACGATGAATGTTTTCAAGATAAAATAATGTATTCGTTTATGTAATAGACTCCATTGCGTATTTCAGACTCACGTAACTGCGAAACGTACATGTTTCAGCGTTTTTATGTCTAGAATTTCAAAAAAAGGATTTTTGCTTGGTGATTGTCGAGTAATTTGAGAAAGAAACTTTCAAAAATTCAAAATTTAATCTCCAGATTCTTGAGTTTTTCTCGTCCTGAGAGTTGGAGCGGCCCGCGGAGAAGCTGCAGTGTGCTGCAGGACGTTATGGAGTACGGATGTGTGAGGCTGGCGCTCGGTGACCCCTGCGTGGACCAGCAACAGGACTTTAAGCGCAATTCGCGTCTGAGCTAAATCTCCAGGGTTACATTGCGAGTGCTTCGAGCTATAAACTAGCGCCCTTCCAGCAAAATATCGGAAGTCGTAAACTTGCACTCCAGATGTACTCTGGAGTTTCGTAACCTAGACTTATTTACGGGAAAATATCTCGTGATGGGAAAGGGCGCTTCTTTCCAGCGCGATTATAGGGGGAGAAAAATCCGAAATAGATTTTTTAATTTAACTTCGTTTGAATTTTTTTTTTACAAAGCGGAGTTTTCCAATTTTGCGTCCCGTGAGGTTTGAGTAGGAGATGTGTGAACTTTTTCATAAGCAAGTGCCGTTAT
The DNA here is from genome assembly GCA_014899125.1 of Orchestia grillus. Lineage (NCBI taxonomy): Eukaryota > Metazoa > Arthropoda > Malacostraca > Amphipoda > Talitridae > Orchestia > Orchestia grillus. The sequence continues at coordinate 29,875 of VOMN01006680.1, read as the reverse complement.
AATTGATCTCAGAGAGTGAGAGAATTCTTACCTGTAACTGTGACCTTGAGAGTTACCTGGATATAGCTTTCACAACTTTTGAGCGCAGAACATTTTTGACAGCTTCCTATTTTGTGTACGTACTATATTTACAATAGATGCAATTTCCGCCTTCACAGTGGTCTGCAAAAAGTATTTATCAAATTTTAATTTCTTGGTCGAATTCACGGACGTTTACGTCGGCCATCACAGGGCCTGGGGAGAGCAGTTGGAAATACTCTGGAATACAACAGCAGGCGACTTACGACCTGACTGTTTAGAGCTGGACTTTTAGGAATGACTGTGCTATGTACGGTAGATGTATGGAGATGTACTTCCAGATTCCTGCCTAGTCAAGGGGCTGTTAAGTGAGAGATGAAAACTGCACTTGCAGTGCCGCTGTAGGATGGATAGCTAACTATCAACATAAATAGCTCTCTGTTTGTACTGCGGTTAAATAAATGTTTCACTATGAATGCAGCTATTTTGATAAAATGGTGGCTATCAAAGGTATTAGATAAGTACTAGTTAATGTTTAATTCCGTATTTAGAATGAATATTGCACCACTACATGACTCATCATTAGGGATAGATCGTTCACTGTTACGATTGCTTCATTAAATAGTTCACTATCAGAAGATGGGTGATGGGCATAATACACATAATTCTAAAATTTATAAAATGTTTTAATATACATTCTAATAATTTTTTCCTGATAAACTTTTGTGAGCCAAAAATAATTCGTGAAATTTCAAAAAGGGTTATCACTCTACGGAAAATACGGCCAGCATTTAAGTATCTCGGTGACACTCGCCGACGTGCGGGTGGGCAGCTCGGAGGCTACCGATGGCGTCACGGAGGTACAGGGGGCAAAGTTATATTTCCAGAGGAATGGCGTGACTCTGAGTAATTTTACTATATCAAAAAAGCTATAACAAAAATATAAACTATTTTTCGGGAGAGGGGAATAGTTTTTCTTGAATTAGGATTGAAAATGAAGGCTATTAATTAGTGGACGATATTTCGTCATCGCTGTTAAAAATGTGTACAGGAGTGACGTAAACCAAAAAGCCTTCACTTCCTTAAGTTATTAAAAAAGATAAAAAAATCATGTCAGTGGTAAGTGTGCAAGATTTCAACGAAAAAGCTGACTGAAATTATTGACTCTTGAAGGGATTACAGCCCAAAATTGTTAACATTTTTTCACCATCTCTTTAGACGGTGAATAACTGTAGAATAACTCTATAACTGTAGCAGAATTCAATATTCTTCACAGCCTGTCCGGCCAATAGATTACTAGAGATATTATTGGCCCCCATTTTGTACCCACTGGTATCATAGATACAAATCAGTGCCTGGTACATTGAGGCTGATATGCCAAATGATCTCTCGTTTATTTTTCTGCCACATTAGGACTCGCACCGCAAAAGAAAAACATTCTGCGTATTAAAATATTAAACGATAAAAACGAACAATTCTGTAAATTTCAGAAATGCAGTTTGTTGATACTGATGTATGTTTTGAAAAATCTTTCAGTAGCCTCGTTTTTGCAGAAGAATTTTTTTTCAGATTTGTATGTATTCTGTGACAACCACTGCACTGACTGCCAATGCAGATCTGTATACGTACAATGACTGCTAATGCATTCGAAATTGAGCTTTATGATCGTGTATTTGTGACATCATCCACAAATTCAGAGTCCCTTCTTATGAAACTACTTTTTTATTTTCACTCGTGAAATAAAATTTTATCCTTTGCACCACGCTGAGATACTTAAATACTGGCAGCTTTTTCCGTAGAGTTTTTGTGAACATCCAACAAAATCTCTCCGCCATTGTAGCTTTCAATACAGGGCGTTTCACAAAAAAAAACGGAACCATCTCAATAGATGTTTCCCGTATCACTGATACCATCATGCATAAAATATCACAACCATTTAATTAATTCAAAACATGTGCTGCACACCCCAAAATGCAGCTTATAAATAGTATCAAACGGGACTTAAAAATAAGGACCCAATGGGTCACGAGGTGTTTAGTTATTTATAATAACACACTGTTCGTAGGGTGCTTGTCTTTTGTCCAACTCATGAATATTTCATACAAGAATTTTACTGTGGGCCACACTGATATGCAACAGTGTCGTAGATATGACGTTAAATGTCGTACGGTAAATGACTATTATCTAAAAGAAATTAAATGAATTTAAATGAAATATTGTAACCGTATTTTGGTCAGCATAGTTTGATCGTAAACAGTTCATTTCAGAGTAAATAATGTTGAACATTTGTGACCTATCACACGGTTCATTAAAAAACACTACTGATATTGGCAATTAATACAGTAAGTTCCGTCATTTTGGACGGGCTACGCTATCAGTGTGAAACGTGTTCTGGCCTTCCTCATCAGCTACACACATTTGAGTCGGGCCGACTGTAGACAGAGGAGACAATTCCCTACGGATAAGCCGTGTCAACTCAGCACGCCGAGGCGCGTCGTAAAACACGCTCCCCGCGTTCTTGGCCACGGGTGTACGAGTGAAAGAATTCAGCAAAATAGCTTACTTGTGTGTCAACGCTCGTATTTCACTTGAAATAAATCAAACTCTGATACATGAGTTATTGAAATAGCTAAAACCAAAAATTCGAGTAGAGGGAGGAAGAGTGGGAGAGAGAGAGAGAGAAAGAGAGAGAAAGAGAGAAAGAGAGAGAGAAAGCAACCGTGAAGGAAGCATGTCTAACTTCAAAGCGCACGAGCGTCGCCTAATTTAAACCTAACCGAGTTACAGAGTCACCCAACGCAGGAGACGTGGTCAACGGAGTCACGTGGGTCACCGTTTTCTATCCAAGTGAACACGGCAATGTGAGAAAATTCGAGTCGGGTTCTAAACACGTCTGCACGCGCTGAGAACGCGCAAAGAAAGGTTCTGGCGCCAAATTTAGCGGCACTCGCCTACGCGTGTCAGACCGACGGCCAAATTTGTTTGAAGTCGAGCCAGAGAAGTTGCCTAATTAAATAACATCAAACAACAGACCCAGAAAACTTCAAAAGACGCGAATTTTTCCGTCGTATGAGCGTTTAGGTCAAATGAGGCGGCGCTCTGGGGATGCTGTCTATGTATATCGCTCCTGTTTTGCGAGCCCTCCGGTTGCAGCATGATAAAATGAGGCCTAATTACACGGCCCAAATGTTGATATCCATTTTGCATGTCATTTAGGTCACAAAAGTTATATTCCTGGCCGTCGTCAACATCAAAGCGAATTTATCTGAAAAAATAGGATTGTAAAAAGTGGGACTATTATCACTAGGGTATAAACAAGCATAATTAAAGTTCGTAATTAACGCTGAATTTTCTGAGATGTTAATTAGGTCTAAGCGAAATGGCTTCTCGAAGAGATCAAAGCATACTGTAATTGGTTCACATTTACACAGCCCCAGGGCAGAGTTCCAATGCAGTGTTTAAGGCAAGAATATGGCACGAATAGCGCGCAAACGCAGGGCACATTCAAACGCCCAATTTTCAAAGCATTCAATAATGAAGTTTGATCTTTGGTGTTGCAATGGAGGTACGCGTGGTAATTAGCTGCACCTGCAGCGGCCGCAGAAAAAAACTCTGCAGCGCCAAATTTTACCCGATTTCTAAATTTCGTGAAATTCAAGTTGACTGACCTTAGTGGGCTATGACGTACCATTCGATTCAGCGTCATTTTCTCATCTAATTACCTTAGTCATTAATGACTTCTAAATCATACTATGCTGGTCATCTTGTTGTTTTTTATAAGAGAGCGAAATCAAAAAGACCAAACGATACTCCGCGTGTATAAAAAATCCAATTTTAATGAAATTTTTGGACCAAATTGGGCTCAAAACCAACCAAACTCATCAATATTCAGTTGCACAACCTCTCTGGAAATTGACAGCTTGCAATCTTTTTAGCATTGCCTCGATTAATTTCCAACAGCAATCTGGAGGGGTAGCGTCCTACTTCTCTTTTATTTTCGCCCAAACTTCATCCAGATTATTGACGGCATCTTTGTGACGCTGTTGCTTGATGTGGTGCCCCACGTTTTCTATTGGACTAACGTTTTCTATTGGACTAAAATCTGGTGACTGGGCAGGCCGATCAAAACATGATGTCTTAACATGATGTCTTAGGCTCTCTGAAGAAGCTCTTGACACTAGCCGCTGCTGTATGTACGGGAGTGTTTTACTGCACGAACATGAGATTCTCTCCCAAATTGTTATCATCATAATAGAACGCAAAATTATTTCGGAGATTAATCTTCCTTTTGGAAAGCAGAGTTTTATTAAGGGAAAAAGACCAGTGAGCAGGAGAAAAATATTTTCTTTACAAGCTTTAGATTTTTTCAAAAATAATCTTCAGGCTGAAACATCTAAAATTCAAATTTCAAAATAAACAACAGTACGAAAATTCTGTATTCTAGATACGGGACTTGGAGATGAATTGTATAATAAAAAAAAGGCATCCTCACTAAATATGATTTAATTCTAACGTTAATCACATTGGAACAACTTTTGGGAGGGTTTAAGCTGGCGTATGGTCGGAAATACCGATAAATTTTTAGGATTGACATCTAATTCTTAACTGCGGAGTTTCTTTTACACTTACAAATCTTCGTTATGCCAAGTTTGCAGAAAATACCTATTCATGTAAAAAATAATTCAAGAACTGAATAGGATATTTAGAAGAAGAAATAACCCTAAATCGAGTGATACATATGTAGCTCATTACCGTTAGTTACTCGAATTCTAGTCAAATTGATAATTCCATAAAAAATTGACGGTCCAAAGTTTCTGCCTGCCTCCACTGTACTTGGGGAATCAATGGAGGTGCTGGCCATTATATGGTTGTTAAAGGGGGCAAATGGCAGAGTGTCTGATGGGGAATTGTCCTTGAGTTACGAATAGGAGTCTTTGTCGAAATAAGTCTTTCAAAAACAGTTTGAGTAACCGGAAATGATTGTTACTCCTTGCAGCAGTAAATAAATGAAAAAATAGTAAAAATAAATAACAAATAAGAGCGGCGGAGCCAAGAACTACATACTAATATGCATTGTAAGTGACTCATAATCATCATCCAACTGAAAAAGTGTTTCCAGAAAGAGTGAGCGTTATGCATAATTAGGAAGTAAGGTAATTATTTAAAAAAACGCAATTACCCAATGTAACTTTTTCCCTTCATCGTGAAAGGCGGCGAAAATAGCAGAATTTTGGGAGGCCGAAATTAGGTCACGATTTTAAAGTCCCGTTCGAGCCTCAAACATTCTTCTTTCTTTCCTAGTAAGCACCCGAAACCAAAGAAAATAATTAATTCATTCACTTCAGTCCCAATGAGCCGTAGTCATGATACGATGGAATAGCCATTATTTGATGACTGAAAAATGAGCTCTGAATTTCTGAGCTATGTTATTACTGAAGCAAGCACACAAGCAAGCAAGCAAGCAAGCAGCAAGCAAGCGAGCAGATCGTCTCTTGGTATCACATACATAGACTAGACCACTCTAGACCCTGTGGGTCATTTTTATCGTAATAGGATTTCCATTCTAGGCTGCTTGCTTGCCTTTTTTGTTTTTCCATTGTTGATATGTATACAACCCGAACCAGGAACCGTCGGGTTATTTTTATCGGTAATTTGTTTTCAACTCTAGACCGGACGTTTATTCTTCATTCCTAAAGTCGCTCTTCAAGTTTTCAGACCCGAAAACTATGGTCACTTCGAAGCATTTGAGGTTCACACGGCGAAGGTGAGAATTCATATTCAATTTTTTTGGTTAAATGTCTTCGGTTTTTTTATCTGTCCAAATCTTTAGAATGAAACCAGTAGAGTGTAGTTAACATAATTAGCCCCTCAAACTGAGGCTTACGTAGAAAATTATTCACCCCAAAATGCTTCTTTACGATCGTTCGGAATTTATTTTTCTCTCATACACTCTAATATCCTTCAAATATAGTCTAATTGGAGTTTATTTTTCCTTTTGTTTGACTTGATGGATTCAGTTTTCTTTATCCTTTCATATATTGGCGCTGGAAGGATTTTAGCGAAGTTTACGTAGAGTTATTTTTCCTGTCTGCACGCTGCGAGCTCTCGAAAGATACTAATAAAAGCGAAGCAAAAACTAGAGCTTTATACCAATCTCGTATCCACGATATTGTCCAAAAATTGTGCATCACAGTTTTAACATTTCGAAACTTTCTAAAGCCCCGTTTTAAGCCTCCTGAAATTCCTCTTTATGTCGTAATAAATCCTCCAATCCAGGGAAACAATTCATTCACTTTAGTTTCAATGAGCCGTAGCCGTGATACGAAGGGAAAGCCTTCATTTAATTATTGAGAAATGAGGCTTGAATTTCCGCCCTGCGTTATTACAGAGGAGTGAGCACGGCTTCAAACAAGCACGCAGCAAGCAGAATGATTAGAATTTTTCTATTATGCTCTGCAAAAAAAAGGAAACTGATTGTCAGTATTACTGATACGCCCTGCCGAGCTAGTATGAAATGCCTTTTAATCAATGGAAAGAGCTAATTGAATCTGAGTTTTCTTTTTAGCAACTATGCCTAAGTAGATTATACATGCCCCGACGTAAAGGTAGATGAGGTAGAGGGCTAGGTAATCCGAATCATTTGATAGCGTCGTACGATAATGCCTCTTCCGTTAATTGTCTTCCTCGCGGGAGAAAAATCTAAACTAAAGTTGAATTTCACTGGGCTTTGACGTCCTGCTTGTTGCAGATGTTGGTGGTGTCAGTGACGGTGACAGAACGTGACGGATGACACGCCGTGACAGGTAGTGACACATTATGGCTCATAGTGACAGATGCCACAGATGGGACAGACTGTGACATATAACACTCCGTGGATGAATGTGACAGTTGACGGATGATAGTGATAGACGGCAGGCAGATTACACAGTAGCAGAAAATTATCTTCCTAAAGATACTAAGACAGTCATAGGTCAACTTTTTATAACTATCCGAAAATAAAACTTTGAAATAACGAATATCACTGTATTGAAATTCTTGACAACGGTTTTTAACTTTAAAATCAATAGAATTTTAGAAAAATAGAATATATATAGAATTCTTAGAAAAATGACCTGCTTTTGACAGGTTCAACATTGCTTCCTTGACGAATTGCCGCCTCATAGTCAATTTTATCCTTGGAGCTCTGGTAAGGTGTTGCACCCACAGCTGGGAGGTGAGGTGTTGCACCCACAGCTGGGAGGTGTGGTGTTGCACCCACAGCTGGGAGGTGAGGAGATGAGGGTTCGGTTCCCCTCACGTGTCAGTAATGATGAGGCATCGGAAACCCAGCGATGTCCACACTGTCAACTCTGATGGAACTAATGAAGTATCTTTTTCCCTTTCTTGCAGACTTGATTGAAGCACAAGTCAGTTCTTGACAGTGTGGAGAGACTTGGCATCCAGCAGAGGAAGTGTTCCCCTTCATTTGTGACTCCAGAGTTTGAAATTACCATTCGGAGACGAGCGTAGTGTACCAGTGGTGGAACATTAGAGTCTCCGCTAGGAAAGTATTTCCAGCTAATCAGATCTTTCTGTTGGCTGGATGTGAAATTATTCTTCAATGGTTTGCTGAACTGACGGAACTCCTAGTGGCTTGGTGGTAAACATTGTAGCCAGTTGTGTAGACTGAGTACAATATCAATGTCCTGGTGTTTACTAAACTAATAGAACTCCTTTTGGCTCGCTGGCAAAGTTGTTCAAAGTTTAACCATGTCGAACATTGGTACCTAGTACACCAGTATTGCTGATTGACCTAATGCCCAATCATTCTTAATTACAGGTGTTAACTGGTATTCACCGTACATTCTGTACATATGTCAAAAGTTTCAACAGATTCTATTCCTCGAACACAAAAGAGCGAAAGTTTGGGTTTGAAAACTATAATTACCCCGATGAAGTTTAGTTTGCCTTCAAATGTGGAACATGTGAGAAAATTCAAGAATTAACTAGAATGCTTGCTGAACTATGATCCAAAGTGCACCCTCACGAAATGGTGACCAGAACTGAGAGTTTACTGCAGTGTTATTGAGACTGAGCACCAATTACTAATTAGCGAGACACTAGTTGTGGAGGTCTCTGTTCAGGGCGGAATTTTGTGACTCATTGGAGATACATTTTCCTCGTTCAAAGCTCTAGCGCGTCGTTGGGAGCATCTGAACCTTGGCCTGCTCTCAGTGATGTTGAGTGAAGTCTTCTTCAAAAGAATATTCCCATTACCAAATCACCAACAAATTTTCGAGACAGTCTCAAAATAAATCCAAGTTCCGGGTACGAAGTATATCAGCGTTTGAAGACAAATTTCGTGATCGAAAAATTTTGGCATAAACTGGGTCCCAATTCTCGCACTCTAAAACTTTGAAGATACGCCGGTAAACAATTTTTCCGGTTTGTACCAGCGTGGACGCCCAAGCCTTCACCACCGTTATTTCAGAGCAGACATTCTCTGAGAAACAGGTCCAGTGCGTCAATTGCCCACCACAGCCTCCAAGTTCAGGTGTAGAACACAAGGCACTCGACCCAAATTACAACCTATAGAAACCATGAAAAAAAATTTCCGTGGTGTTGTGTTGACATGTGGGTGAAATCTGGTTGAGATTTCAGATAGAAAAGCTCTTAAACTTTTTATTCGATCATTAATCGCCCCTCAAGGCCGAATAAACTTGATGAGTACGTTCCAGGTACTTTAAGAGACAACACCTGCTACCAACTGCAAAGTTATTTTAGCGAAATATATGCGTTTATATTAACGAAGTATATGCATGGCACATCTTCCGGTACGGAATACGCACACCACATTGTGAGCGGAAGCATTTCAGTCGTCAGATCCAAAGATTCTCTCGAGAAATCGCCAAGTGAATAAATACCGTTCATCAATATCAAAGACCAGTCGAAATTGACGGTTCCTCATCCTTACTAGAAATTATTCAAGCAGTTCAGAGCAGGATGGCGATGCCACCGAGCGGCCTGAAGCTACACGGCCTGAGTTCAGGAGACGATGGTCCCTTTGTGACGTCCACTGAAAAGAAGACTAAGTCTTCGAAGAACTCCTCGTTTGATTCCAGCAAAAACTCCATCAGTTCGAGCATCAGAAAGAGCAGGGGAAGGCTTACGAGAATGGTCAGCGTGGACATGGAGCGTGGTGAGAGCCTGCACCAGCAGCAATTGAATTTGCAGCTTCAGTGTCAACTTAAGGGGCACCAGCAATTTAATAAAGGGCATCAACTTTCCCACAGTCAAAGCCTGCAGTCCCATGACACCCATAACGTCGAGCAAGGCTTCCGAATAGCCAAACAAGTTACCAGCCCATCTAAAGTGGACATGCGGACGTCGAAATGTGATCTGGGTTCAGCTGCAGCAACGCAAGCAAGCCTCAGAAATTCTGGCAGGCCGGTGTGTTCGGGTGCTGGCGAATCCCAGTCCGTGTACCACACTTCGTCGAAATTTCCCGACGATGCGCACCATGAAAGGACTTCCGTGTGTCACCACAGGTCGCACTCCGGCCACCACTATCCTCAGCATCACCAAGCCAATTTCCATTCGAGCAAACGTAAGCTTTCTCACGGCACTCGCAGGAACCTCTCAGCAGAAGGATGGCTCAGGGTACAAACGTTCCAGCAAACTCACTCGGCCTCCAGCGCCTTAGGAGGTTCTTCTCATCGAAGCTTGAGACTTTCGGCGGACAGCGCGAGACGAGGATGTGTGGGCCACCGAGGTGCGTCCCAAAACCACTCAAGAAGCGCCAGCTGTTTGCCCTTGTCGCGGTTTCGAGGACTCAGTCGATCTCGCGAAGACCCAAACCACCTGTCGCAGCCTTCTTCTGGGGAGTTCCTGAGCCCTCAGCGATCTTTCGACAGGCTGTCGTTAAGTCCGAAGAAAAGTTTCGACAGGAGTGACTTGTCCCCACAAGACTTGGCTTCTTGCTCGAGACACAGGACACCAGAGCGCCGCTGTGAGAAGTGCTCCGTGTTGCGTCTGAGTGGATCATCTTATGAGAGTCGGGACCACTCTTCCTCAGTCCAGTCCCCCTCTGAAGGCGGGACTTCTGGGTCCAACACCGGGCCTTCCGGCTCGCCCTCCGCTTCCAACGGCGACGCTAGGAGCAGGAGATCTCAGTTCCGGAGAGCAATATCACTCTTTTCTCTGAGCTGCGACAAAGAGACGGAAAGATCGAAGGAAAAAACTTCCCATGCCCAGCAAAAAATCCTTCGCCCTCCAACGCGGCACATATACCGCAGGGGGGTGTCAGGGCTGCCCGTAGAATGTGGGGTCAGAACCATGACTATCGCCTACTGAGACCAGCTATGATTAGGATGTGCTTCTGTGGATATGACCCTTCTATGCCTTACTAGTACTGTTGCTCTTACGAATTCATGCCTTCAGAATATTTTGATGAAATATCTGTAGTCAGTGCAGAGAGCAAAAGTCGGTAGGACTTAATTCTTCTTCAAGAATTATAATCGTGTGTGTTGACTTTTTACTGATGCTGAATGAGTGTCGGCTCATTTTTTCCTCTTGTGATGATCTGCCTAAAGTTCTTGCACAAAAGCATTCCGACCGAATGTTAAAACTCTAGAAAGCTCCCTCATAAATTTAAAAACACAAACAAAAGATAAATCTTCAAAGCCTCTTTCTCGCTTTGGAAAACAGACTTTTAAGCTTTGCGATCAAAAGAACAGTGTGGTATAGTCCATTGTGAAAGTTTCCCTCGAATTCAAAGTTTTCCCACAAAGTTCCCAAGTCTAACCCCCCTCAGGCCCCCATCATTAGCTGGACCAGAACTTCTCGCCTTCATCGCGCCTTTTGTTGCTTGATGAGCTGCACTCCCATTTTTGCCAGCGCCTCTGCAAAAATGGCCCGCCTGCTTTTACAGGACACCCTAAAGAGCATAATTTTCGGAACAGCTTTTGCCGATATTGCGTTGAAGTTGTGTGTACGTACTGCACATAGGGTGAATTAATCTTACTCCGTTATAATAAGATTTTTTTTTAAATACGCAGACTTGGGGCACGTATTCTAAAGCGTTATCGTTTACCGATATTGCGTTGAAATTGTTTGTAATTATAGGGTAAATTAATCTTACTCCGTTATACTAAGATTTTTTTAAATACGCAGACTTAGAGCACGTATTCCAAAGCGTTGGCGATGAAAACATGCGGATAAATCGTAGCCCAACAACATGTTTGCAGGACCGTGGAGGGCACCAGTAGCAGCCATGCCCCGACATGGCCACGACAAAGACAGCGGAGGCACTTAGCGTCGCGGGCTAGGCTTCATTAATTAACCTTTCTGTACTTAACCATTACTGTACGTAAATGCTGTACTTTACCGGCTATGGTACGTACGCTCTCGTACGGAAATATAGTTTCAGTTCAATAGAAGAAAGTGTGCCCGATTGCCGTATACGTGCGTTCTACATTTGTCATAGATGGTGAGTTGGCCTGAATGGAAATGTCGTTTTTATATGCGAAGCCACATGTGCAAATCTAACTGATGTAAAATGGCGGAAGGTTGTGCCTATGGAAAGTTTGCATTACTTCTCCGGAGATCTTGGCAAAATGTATGTTCTCAATAGAAATACATCAATGTACAGTAATAAAGCTGTAATTTAAAACATTAGAAGTGGTACACTGTTTCTAGCAATTTATAAATGGACCACGGTAAACAAAATAATCGAACCTCGCCTTCCTTACCTTTGTGTTTCAAACAGCCCTGCTTTTATGAAAGCAATTCGTTCGCTTGTAATAGTGTGGATGTACATAAGTTTATACCTGAACTTAGGAATTTAGCAGCCTCGATTACAGGGTCCGGGTGCGTTCCTCTTGTGGCTGTCCCATTGTTTCCCTCTTTACAGTCCCCTCCATTCCCCACGAAATTCCTTCGGTATTGTTTTATCATTTCCCACAAATACTTCGACACCGGTCCCCACCATTCCCCATAACTTCCCCTAGTTACGTTCCCACCATTCCCCATAACTTCCCCTCGTTACGTCCTCACCATTCCCCATAACTTCCCCTCGTTACGTCCTCACCATTTCCCATAACTTCCCCCCGTTACGTCCTCACCATTCTCCATAACTTCCCCCCGTTATGTCCCCACCATTCCCAATAAATTCACCTTGTTACGTCCCCACCATTCCCCATAAATTCCCCCTGTTACGTCCCCACCATTCCCCATAAATTCCCCTCGTTACGTCCCACCATTCCCCATAACTTCCCCTCGCACGTGCCCGCAGTTCCCCACTAGGAGGGGCGCTCCCACTGGGGGAGGGGCGCTCCCACTGGGGGAGGCGGCTCACGCTCCCTAAGCCGAGCTCTTTCATCCAAAATCCAAACGGCGGCGAGGATTTACGGATCTGGAGCGCCTGAGCGGATTTCTCTTTGTGGAGAATCCCAGATTTTTGGGCCTTGCTGAGAGGCTTGGGAGGAGAGGAAGAGGTGATGGAGGGAGGACTCAGTGGGGAATGTGGGGAATTTATGAGTGGTTGTTGGTGTTGTTTCAGTTAAGTCACTTGGGGTGAGGGGATATGGTGTATGTGTATAGGGGTTAGATCGTCTGGGGTTAGGTCGTCTGGGGTGAGGTCGTCTGGGGTGAGGTTGTATAGGAATAGGGGTTATGTTTCATAAGAACAATTGTTAGGTTGGTTGGAGTTAGGGGTTAGGTCGAGATGGGTGTAGGGGATCCTTGCAGAACCATGTACGATTTCGAGAGCCGAATTCACTTGTATATTTCCCTCACTACCCACGTGGGAGCAAGCACGTCTCCCCAGACTGTGATAATGACATTATGAAGATTATAGCGCAAGTAACGTGCAGCTTGCACGTTCTCGTAGTCAGGTATGCGTTCACGCACACGAGTGTAGAACTCATTTTCAAAGTATGTATGTACGTCTGTAAACTACGGGTAATCACTCGCACACTAGTAGACGGGCCCCGCCAAGAATGGAGGAACTAATTATATCAAATTCTCAAGATACTTGTCCTTTATTTACGGTAATTCTGACGTGAAATAGCGTTATTTCCAGTATCACTGATACGGACTGCCTTCTCTGACAATCTCGCTATTAGTTTAGGAATTTTCCCCTATCTAAACCCTTGAATGCGCACCCGGGAATTTTCCCCTATCTAAATCCTTAGGAGGTGGCAGAAAGACGGACCAACCAACCAAGCAACCAACCGCTCCTTGCTACTATAGAGGGGGATATCTGACTGTGGTGCATCCACCTGTGGATGTACCACAAAAAGACAGTCATTGCGCTGCTCGATGACGAGTTCGCACTTTAATCATGAACGAGAGGCGACGGTAGACTTGGGCATTCTGAAGTTATCTTAGATCGTACGCAATGAGTTGGAGTGCCGGGACGTGGTGGTGAGGTCGCCTCTGTTGTGGTGTACTGACGATGTGATGACGTAATGCTAACATCATGGTGACAACATCCTGGCGAAGTCACTGTTCTAATGGTGACAATATGGTCGCAGTGGTGTCATTATGGCGGCGTTATTGTTCTTATTGATAAATTAGGGGGATTTATAATCGATTTATGGTGACAATATGGTCGCAGTGGTGTCATTACGGCAATGTTATTGCTCTTATTGATAAATTAAGGGGATTTATAATCGATATATGGCGGCAATATGGGGCCATTAGAGGCATATTATGGTGACATTATAGTGAAGTTAGAGTCATATTATTGTCACATTAAGGTCACATTATGGAGACGTTAGGGTCGTATTTTGGAGACACTGTAGTGAAGCGATTGTAGAAGATTACTAGTGATAAAAATACGAGCGATATCACAACGTAAACCATTAGTAATGAAACTAGGGACGTAAACTTAGTAGAATTAGTTTTGGCTGAGGCGCAACTAGGAAGTTAACATCAGCTTATAACTAATTAATGACCTATTGACGTTAATTAGGCAAGAGCTTTTTCTTTACCTTTACTTAAGTGTCTATGTGATTAGAGATAAGGCGCATGTATGTACGTGCGTCCGTGTGTACGTGTGACCGTGTGTACGTGTGTACGAGTATGTACGCAAGTAAAGCCTTCCACCAGCCCCATCGTGAAGCAATCGAAACTCATCGAATATCTACTAGCCTTCCTCAACATCTACTGGTCGGTCCTGGAGTAGATCTACTGGTCCTCGAGTATCTACGAGTAGTTTCTGAAGAGCTCAGTTTAATGAAGGTCTTCGCAGTACTTATGGAAACGAAATTAACTAATATCTTAACAAAATAAAATAAAGATTGCATTCTGTGTTTACATTGTAAGACGCTTGATTCTCACCCCAACAACGTTTGCAGGATATAGATCGTAGGCGAAAACGTATGTCATAGAGTGGCGGTATTTTGTAGATGAGGAGGTATATCGTAGAGTGGAGGCTTATCGTAGAGGGGATGCTTATCGTAGATGTATATCGTACAATATAGATCACAGGCGAAAACGTACATCGTAGGGTGGAGGTATATCTTAGATGAGGAGGTATGTATATCATAGAGTGGAGATGTATCGTAGGTGTATGGTAGAATGGAGGTATATCGTAGAATGGAAGCATATCGTAGAGTGGAAATATATCGTGGAATGAGGAGTTAGACAGTAGTCGCGAGAACCACTCATTCAAGAAGTAACAGCGACTGAGAATAATCCCAAAAAAAAGTCGTCTTCTCTGGTGTTTCCTCGCCGTCTGGGAACGCAACCTTCACACAGCGATGCGAGTGCAGCAGACGAGGACGGATACATTCATTTCCACACAGCACACAAAACATTCATTTCCACACAGCACGCAAAGCTGCTCATACCGTGGAATCCCACTGCGATCCTGACCCTGGAGCGCGCATTGCGGCGCGTGAATGTAAAATCAACTCACCCGGAACGAACCAACTCCTGAAGGTCCCCGGACCCTCGACCTTGTCGTGTCACATGAGGCGTCAGCGCCCGTGTTGTGGCAGCTGTGGCGGTGCCTCTCTTTTTCCAAGGCCGTGAAGGGCGGGCGTTAAGACTACGCGTGTGGGTGTGTTTGTGAGGACCACTGGCATTCGTTTTCATTTATAAGGATCACTGTCATTCATTTTCATGTATAAGGGTCACTGTCATTCATTTTCATGTATAAGGATCACTGTCATTCATTTTCCCAAGGCCGTGAAGGGTGGGCGTTAAGCCTACGCGTATAGGTGTGTTTGTGAGGATCACTGTCATTCGTGTACGGTTAGGAATTGAGTGTGGAAACTGCAGCGGCTCTGCGCACAAAGAGTGGGTGAGAGCGAACAGGCGCACGGCCCTGAGGGTGGCCCCGAAGAGACAGCGTACACAACATTTCGTTCATTTTAGGACTGCGTCGGCTGCTTGAGGGCTGCGGTGAGGGAACGAAAGAGCGCAACGCCCCAAATTTTCACGAGCTCTGAAGAAAATGGAGGCATTATGATACGCACACATGTGTGTGTGTGGGTGTGTGTGTGTGTGTGCTAGCGAGTGCGTTAGATTTGAAACAGACTTTAATGCAGACAAGCTCGGATTTTCAATAGAACTTTCACACATAAAGTGTGGGCGTACTCTATGCTCAGCATACTTTATGCTCAGTATACAGTACACTCTATTGTAATTTACAATAGGGCATAAACCCGAATATCTCAGTACAGAGTACACAGCAAACTCTGTACTAATCATAGCGTTTACTTTCTCTTTAGTAATCGTAGGGCGTATTTTACCCTCTATTTTGTGTATGGTGTACAGTAGAACTGTGTAGAGACGTGCAGTGTAGACACGTGCAGTGTAGACACGTGCAGCGTAGAAACGTCCAGTGTAGACACGTACAGCGTAGACACGTGCAGCGTAGACATGTGCAGCGTAGACACGTGCAGCGTAGACACGTGCAGCGTAGACACGTATAGTCCCATTGGCCCCAGGAGAAGTCCCCACAGCGACGCGTGCAGGCGCGTAACTCAACACGAGTCCCATGAGAGCGGCAGATTTGCGCTGACGACGCTGTGTAACTGCCATGCGTACATGGCGTGGAGAGACGCGTGCATAAATAGGGTTGCCGTGCATGGAAATACACGGATACACATGTGGGACCGCCATATATGGAGATACACGGATGCGCATGTGTGACCGCCATATATGGAGATACACGGATACACATGTATGACCGCCATATATGGACATACATGGATTTACGCGAGGCTGTGACGCACTAGAACGCGTCACCGCCAAAACACGCGCACTTGCGTCCCACGCCAGTAAAAGTCGAAATTTAATGAAACTTGCGGATGACATAAAGCTGAGGTGCATGCTCGCTTATGCGAACTGTGTATGTTTGCAGATTTATATACGTATGTTCATGTATGGAAGTACGTTCATACACACATATTCATGCAAGCATACTCATAAATGCACTGTCAAGCATACTCATAAATGCACAGCATACATCATAAATGCACTCCTGCGCGCATTTTCATACGTGCATATTCAATATACGTATTCATTGACGTATACTCACATGCACTAACACGAACTTGGCTACTTATGTGTCGGCATGCCTGCACGAGAAGTTTCTGGCGTAGGTGGTTGGTGCGAAAGAGAGAGAGAGAAAGAGAGACACTTGAAATATTTTTTTAGCTCGGATCACCAATTATTTAGCCGCTCAACCATCGCCCCAACTACCACACTCACCCAGTCTATCTCTTGCGCTGCCTTGTCTACAAATGTACAAAACGACCAAGTAAAATACATGAGTGGCCAAAATTATAGATAATTATAGATGGCTCGGCCTAGAAGTTGCGCTGAGAAATGTGTGTGCACAGCTAACCTAGTGCACAGTTAGCCTAGTGCACAGCTAGCCTAGTGCACAGCTAGCCTAGTGCACACACATTTACACAGCTAGACGTTACTGGTGCCCTAGTGGGGCGTGCGTGTGCACGCATGGTGTATTGTACACAAGAACATAGACGTGCGTAGTGTGTACTGTGTACACAACTACGTCGCTGCGTGAAGTCTCCATCACCACTACCGTGCATTTGCTGTCGTCGTGTGCACCGTCGTGACGTCATCAACCACAAGCGCTGTTGTGACGTCATTAACCGTATGTGCACGTACGTTAACATGACGTCATTACGTGCGTTATCGTGACGTCTTTACGGGCGTTATTATGATGTCATGAGTGTCATCAGTCCAGTCCATTCGCTTTGAAGTACGTGCACAATGTACGTATGGATATTTGTGTGGGTGTGTGACAGTCAACATACTCTAGATGTGACATTTCATGGAGCACCCACTAGTTGGCTGTGAGATGTACAATATGCTTGTTAATAAAATCGTACTTACTGTATAATAGAATTCGAAGTGCAGTTAGGTCCTGGCTTGTCACAAACCATTGTCACAGACCAGACGTAATTGTGATGGTTACCTCAGTCACAACAACCACAAATGTGGGCGTGCTCCAGATTTCTCTCCCGTGAATCGAGGCCCGACACATCCAGCCATTTTGGAAACTCTCGGGGCAGCGTAAACTTGCGCTTAATTTAATTTGATTTCATTTCATTTAATTTGATGGCCATTCCGCCGGAACCCGCACCCACAATACACGAGTGAAAGGCAGCAGCCGACGAGGCTTGTCTGCAATATCGATAGATATTATTGTAATACTTTTTATTCAATTTTGTAACAACGATACCACCCGCGAAATATCGATTGTTGTTCCGCATTACAAGAACACTTGACGCGGAACAGTTGGGGACCTGAAAATATTGTGGTTTCGAAACACAAAATTAGATCCCTTTTATGGACAGGTGGAAGCTCCAAGTTTTTGAATTAAAGCTTCTGGGCTGTTGCCTGTGCCAGCGTCAGGGGGCCCCTCTGCCCCCATTGGGGCCCGGCGGTGCGAGCGTGAGAGGAAACTCTGAATGGTGCAGCGAGCGGTACATTGTGCGGCGCACCACTTGTTGGTGCAGCGTCTTCGCGCTTAGGGATACATATTCTGTGAGAGCATTTCGCGGGAACATTTTACGGGAAAATTCTATGTGAACATACGTTCTGTGTGAGCAGATGTTCTGAGTGAGTTAGAATAGTAGTACGAATCACACGAACGCCTGACATAGACGTCGACGTCTGAGAAGGGCGTCGACGCGTCACAAAGACGCAGACTTAGACGTCAAAAACATAACGCAAACAACAACGTCAGCGTTATGAACTTTCTGGTCGAGCGAATGTACTCGCGGACGGATGGATGATAATCGAAGCTGGCCACAAAAGTTACGGCAGCGTTGAGAGGAGGTGCTTGGTGGCACCACCTCAGAGTAGGCAGGTGAGCTGTAGCACGGTCGTTTGCGGGTGGCCTCTTATCGATATTCTGATGGGTATCGATATTCGGACATGGAGCGATATCGATATTCTGTCGTTCAGCGACACCAATAACCCCTTCTGGGATTTTTTTTACCGTTAGGAAATTTAAAAAACCAATAGGCAGCAATGCTGGTATCTAGGATACAGGATACCTGCTATAAATAGTGGCAATGGGGGTATACAGGATACAGGATACCTGCTATACATAGTGGTAATGGGAGTATCCATGATACTGGATACCTGCTATACATAGTGGCAATGGGAGTATCCATGATACTAGACACCTGCCATAAATAGTTGCAATGGGAGTATCAAGCATATGCAAACATAAATAGTTGCATAAATAGTTGCAATGGGAGTATCAAGGATACAGGATACCTTCCATAAATAGTGGCAATGAGGGTATTCAGGATACAGGATACCTGCCATAAATAGTGGAAATGGGAGTATCCAGGATACAGGATACCTGCCATAAATAAGGACAATGGGGGTATCAAGAATTCAACGGACACTGTAAATCCCTAAATGGTCGCTGCTGCGCGTGTACTTTTGAAAGTGCCAACGATATTTAACGATGTTAGATTTTAGTTTTGTGATGGACCGCGATGATGTTATAGTCGATTTATGGTGACGATATGGTAATAGTTTGACTGGATCATGGTAACATTATATTGAAACGATATCGACATCTGGATCACTTTATGGTGATTATGGTCACATCGTGGATCTATGGTGACGTAATGGTTCTTATGGTGACATCATGGTGTTGATGGCGACATCGTGGTTCTTATAATGACATGATGGTTTTCATGGTGACATCATGGTTCTTATGGTGACATGATGGTTCTCATGGCGACATCGTGGTTCTTATGGTAAAATCGCGGTTCTTATGGTGACATCAAAGTTTTTATGGTGACATCATGGTTTTATGGTGACATTAAAATCACATCATGGTAACATTAAAACGATTCTATTTGCCATAAATTTCATCAGGTTTAATTGAAGATTTCTGCTTAATTTAGCTAATTGTAACTTGTTTTTATTTTATTTCGGATCAGCCTAAAAATCTTCGGTTCGGCCTCCTTCTTGTCCAATTTTCTACCCTATGACATTGTTGGTTATATTTTTTATTTTTTATTTCCCTGAGCCCCTAAACCCTTCCTTAAGTCAATATCACAGCCATTCAGCATATTTTTTCCTAGGACTTAGCATTTAATATTTGCATCATTCAATTCCAAACTCCAGCAACCAGACCCCGACTCCAGCTACCAGACCCCGANCCAGCTACCAGACTCCCGACTCCAGCTACCAGACCCCGACTCCAGCTACCAGACTCCCGACTCCAGCTACCAGACCCCGACTCCATATTCTGGATTCAGATGAACGTCCTGCTTTTCGAAATGAAATATAACTTTTCGGCTCCACCCGAGTCCATCTTCAGATGCAAATTGCCCTGAATCACTGCATAATGTGCGATAATTGACAGAAATTTCAGTTTCTCTGGCAATGAATTTGTATTAAGTTAGAGGAGATCAATGCCCTGCCATGGCGGTATCCTGTCTACGACAAACGCTACGCGTTCCAGAGTCTCAGATTGAACGTTTTCTCAGGAGCATTTCCGGCTGACAGTGATTGGCTATTTCCAGGTCAGTTGTAGCTTATGGGCTTGCTGATTGGCTGTCTTGTTGCCTCATAATGTGACGTCACACTGACCCAGATAAAAGAGAGGCCGCTGCCCAAAAATACGCTATTAAATAAGTTCTCGTCGTGAGCACGTGTGATTGCAGAGCCTGTGAAGATGAGAGCAGAGGGTTATGAATTACTTGGCAATTAATTCTTCATTCTTCTCAAGAGTTACCAATTAACACATTCGGACAGCGTTGTCGACTTACAACACCACGTTATGTTCGAATGGCTTCTGCGTTCTGCGTATTTTACTAAATGTTTTGCGAGTTGAAGTTTTGGAGCATTTTTCGGTGTTACCTTTGAAGCGTGCGCTTCCGTGCTCTGAAAATGCCGCGAACACTTCCAATTTCGAGGCATATATATTCAGTTTTTTACACGCTGACGCACTCGAAATTAAACTGTTTGAAAGTTCATGTTTTTTCCCGCATCTACGTTACCGAAATGGAACACGATGACCCCACTTAAAAGGGCATACGGTTCGTTTTAGTTTCGTAGTATAGATACCCCAACATTTTATAGATTTTCGACTGCTTCGCTAAATGTCATCATGGACGTTGCTGTTCACACGTGTTAGGACTGTCGTATCAAAAAACATTTCTTTTGACCATTAAAGATCTTTTGTTCTAAGAAAATCATGACAATAATCTTAAGAAAAAACATTCTACTACGTAGGAGAAGCCATTACAATTCGGTATTCAGTTGATGCCACCGCATTTTCCACCGACGTTTCTGAAACGTATTCCATTAGTAAGGTTCACAATATTCGATCATTTATCCATGAATGGACTTTTGAACTAAATTATTCACGGTTGGCGGGGTGCTCAGCTCGCTGTACCAATATGAAAAATCAAGGAGAAGATAGAGCTAGCTCATGTACAGTGTACGGAATTCCCTGATGGCATTGCACTTTCATTTCATAAAAAGTCTGCTGGGTTTCTAATGACATTTCATCTCCTTTTCATAAATGCCGATGTTATTTGCTAATGGCATTTAACTTACGTGCACAAAAGTCTGCAGGGTTTGCTACAGACATTTAACTTACTTTTTAAAAATTGTGGGATTTGCTAAAGATGTTTAATGTGCTTCTAGAAAAAATTTACTGGATTTACGAATGATGCTTAACACATATTTTAGAACACGCTCTCAATTCAATTTTATGTTTATAAGTCACTAGTCAACAGTCTTAGAAGATTAGTAAAAAATATCCTGAACTTTAAAAACACAGCTAGAAACGGAATATAAACCCTGGCATCGTAAGCAATGTTGCATAACACTGATCACCGGCCCCGATACTGTGGAAAAACTCATGCACATACATAGGTGGTATTACTGGTTTGTGGGTGTTCAAATCCACTAGATTACTTGCACTGCGAACACAATATACGATGATGGATCGCAGTTTCTTTTATAAACAACAGAGAATTAAGAATAGTGAGGATAAAAATAAGCGTAGTAGCGACATTGAGAGCAATACAAACACGAAAAAAGATAGCGTTTAGCGTTTAATTATTTTGAGACAATTTCAAGACTTCGTTACTGCATGGCCGTCTCGAATTACACGCCTATTGCTGTAGAATCATGTAATAAATGCAGAAATATCCCATAATCTGAGAACATGAATATCGTCTATTTCATAATGAAGCTATTTAATTCAGCCGTTGTAGTTCATGTGGATTTTTTTTTATGAAACTGCGAACGTAGGAAGTAAGTAAGTATTTAAAAACGCAAGGGAACCGCTTTAGCATAAACGCCAGTGCAGCTCGGCAACTAATGAAGGTGTTCATTGTTTTTTGAATGACCCTATCTCCCGACTGTGGAACTGTGGTACACGGACTGTGGTGCTGTGGTACACGTACTGTGGTACTGTGGTACTGTGGTACTGTGGTACACGGACTGTGGTACTGTGGTACACGGACTGTGGTGCTGTGGTACACGGACTGTGGTACTGTGGTACACGGACTGTGGTGCTGTGGTACACGGACTGTGGTACTGTGGTACACGGACTGTGGTGCTGTGGTACACGGACTGTGGTACTGTGGTACACGGACTGTGGTGCTGTGGTACACGGACTGTGGTACTGTGGTACACGGACTGTGGTGCTGTGGTACACGGACTGTGGTACTGTGGTACACGGACTGTGGTGCTGTGGTACACGGACTGTGGTACTGTGGTACACGGACTGTGGTGTTGTGGTACACGTTACTGTGGTGCTGTGGTACACGGACTGTGGTGCTGTGGTACACGGACTGTGGTACTGTGGTACACGGACTGTGGCGCTGTGGTACACGGACTGTGGCGCTGTGGTACACGTTACTCGCTTTCGCTGCACGTGGTACCCTGTACCGTGTGGTTCTAGGGGCCTCGTGTGGACATGTATGAGGTGTCTAAATAATTTGGACTCGTGAGCTGGCGTCAGTGAAAGTCAACGTATTAAGTCACGCGATTTTAGCGTAGTTTGCTGGCCGTCAGCTTAGATGACGCGGTCTTCATGAACTTCTGTGTCTTAGATCGTATGATTTTACGGCAGTTTGTGAATCATGTGGTTTTTAGGGTATTTTTATGAAAGTGTTTGCTGTTGGTCCCATGACTTCGATGAGCTTGTAAATAATTTAGCTTTAAGAGATGGTTTTTGTGAAGATCTGCGTGGTTGGCCCATGATTTTCTCGAAGTTTGTAAATAATAAGATTTTTTGAGGTGGATTTCATGAGAGCCCGTGTGGTGGGTTGCATGACCTTACTGTAGTGTGTACTTGTGAATAGTTTTATTTACGATGTGGTTTTAATGGAAGTCTGTGCGGTAAGCCGCGTGATTTCCCTGAAGTTTACGAAAAATTATGTTTCTGGCGACGACGGCCTTTACGAATTTCTGTGCTTTTTAATAACTTGTTTTACTTTGTTTGGTAAAAGACGTGGCATCATGGTGGCGTCTCTATGAATTTCTGTGCTTCAGGCCACGTGGTTATAGTGGGCAGTTCGCAAATCCCGTTGCTCGTGAGATGTTTGTTGCGGGCACCTGCGTGGTCGAACATGCGATGTTGCGAGTACCTGCGTGGTCGAACATGCGATGTTGCGAGTACCTGCGTGGTCGAACATACGATATTGCGAATAAAATTACAAAATTGACTCTTTTAAATTCGCTTAACGTCTAATTTTCTAACTCGCTACACAGTCGGACGTCTTGAGTGGATTGAGCTAGCAAAACGGGCCCTGTAGTTTCCTTTACTTCGAACTAGACCCCAGATGGTGGTCTGCGAGACCTTGACAAAGTGGGCCTCAGTGACCAACACTAACTCTGGTCTATTGGTCTATTAGGCATTATAGTATAAACTCCCTAGATATATAGTAACTGTGGTCTACTAGACTAAGATACAGATCACCTAGATCTTCTCAAACTAATGTCTCGTAGACCATAATGTAGATTGCTCGGATCTACCCGTAATGCGATGCACTAGACCCTAAAGTCAACCTCCTAGATGTACTCGTATTGCGGTCTACTAGACCACCATGTAAATGGCTTACATCTACCCTTACTATGGGACATAAGACCTTGAAGTAAATTGCCAAGATTTCCCCTAACTAGTAGAGTATGGTCTTAACTAGGCTTCCTAGATCTACCTCAACCCTGGTTTAGAAGACCTTGAAGTAGATTTCTTAGATTTACCATGATTCTGGTCTGTGAGGCCTTCAAGTAGATTGCCTAGATTTTCCCTCACTAAAAGAGCTAGGAGGTAACTAGACCCCCCAGAAGTCCCTAGCCCTGGTCTACCAGGCCCTGGATTGCTTCGTAAAGCTCAGCCTTAAAATGGTCTGCAGGAATTTGCGATGGTTCAGGCGATGGTTCCCGATGGTTGGCCTTCATGCGCTCAAGATTGTGGTGCGTGCTTTCGTACGTGCGTGTTGTCGTGTAGTACATATGTGCTTGTTAGGAGTACATTAGGTGTGCTTGCCTTCATACTTGCGTGTTGTCGTGTAGTACATATGTACTTATCAGGAGTACATTAAGTGTACCTGCTCTCGTGAGCTAAATGTGCTTTTTAGGATTAAGGTGCTTTTGCTTGAATGTGCCCAGGTAACCAGTTACCAACACCATGACCCCAGGTAACCAGTTACCAACACCACGACCCCAGGTAACCAGTTACCAACACCACGACCTCAAGTAACCAGTTACCAACACCATGACCCCAGGTAACCAGTTACCAACACCATGACCCCAGGTAACCAATCACCTACACCACGACCCTAACCGCTTTTAATGGTCGCCATGCCCTTATATCACGTTTTTTATGGTAGCAGTGTATGTAGACAGCGCCGTGCCGACAGCATATGTACTGTGCTATGATATCACAGACTGACAAGCTGTCTAGGAACAATGCGTATGTGTATGTCTATGTGTACACTCGTAGGTGTACCTAATATATTTATTGTCATTTGCTCCGAGGGAGCTTGGTATTTATACTAAGTCCTAGTATTTTGGTATACGTATATCATAATGATTTATATAGTAACGGTGTTTATATACGTTTATGAATACACATATGAACCAGTAGATATAAGTACTAGCACTGCACTAGCTCTGCTGGTGAGGGCTGCTGGGTGACTGTATTCTGGGCTAGGGGGCTTGGTGCGTGCCTAGTGAGTACTAGGGAACACGAACTAGGGAATACTAGGGAACACGGACTAGGGAATACGGACTAGGGAATACGGACTAGGGAATACGGACTAGGGAATATGGGCTAGGGAATACGGACTAGGAATACGGACTAGGGAATACGGACCAAGGAATACGAACTAAGGAATACGGACTAGGGAATACGGACTAGGGAATACGGACTAGGGAATATGGACTAGGGAATACGGGCTAGGGAATACGGGCTAGGGAATACGTACTAGGGAATATGGACTAGGGATAACGGACTAGGGAATACGGGCTAGGGAATACGGACTAGGGAACAAGGACTAGGGGACATGCACTATTCCATCATTCGACCCTAGCTGACCACTAGCTCACTACTGACACTAGCTGACAGTTGTATCACGTGAGATTATCAACGTACATGCATGTACGGGCATCTACGTATATCTACGCGCATCCAAGTGCATCTACGTAGATCTAAGTGCATCTACGTGAATCTACGTGCATCTACATCCATCTACGTACATATACGTTCATCTGCGTATATATAAGTTCATCTACGTACATATACGTGCATCTACGTGCATTGCACGTAGGACTGAGTAATTCTCAAGGTGAGCTGGTGCGTGCTTCGATTGCAAGTCTCTGGAAACCTGTGCTCTTGGAAAAGAAGTTTCTCCCTCTACTCGCTACATGAAAGCTCGTTCCCGTTCTACACGAAAATTGCCACAGAAATTAGAATAGAGTTATGACTGTAATTATGATCGAGTTGTGACAGATATTATGTAAGAATTGTGACAGAAATTATGAGGGAATTGGGACATGAGTTATGGTGGAGTTGTGATGGACATGATGATAAAATTGTAATGAAAATTAAATCGGATTTGTGACAGAAATTTTTACTAAATTGTATTACAGACTATGACAGAAATGCATCAAAAATTAAGTCAGAATTAAAGCAGAGGTACCAGGACAGAAACTACGGTAGAATCACGACCAAATCTGACGCGAGTTCTGATGTCAACATGCCTCCATTAATGTGTTCATGTTGTCGTTTGATGTCATCATGGATGTAATATATAGTATTAATTAATACAACCTGGAAGTACCATTTATTTAGACGGTACAACACCCGCATGTACTCAGAGCAAGCAAGGTTTTTGGGGCAAAAGCTTCTCTTGTTTTCCTGCGCGATGGTTTTCGTTACGCGATGTATTTTCGAGGACAATATTTGCACTGAACATTTTTGTGCGAAGTGATCCTGCGTGGAGCATGGCAGGGGGCGGGGCCTAAATGGTGCCCTGCCATGTGCTGTGGTCATGGCAGCGGCATGGCCCCGCTGCTGCCACCATGTCTTGTGCCTCCATGTGCTGCCGTGTGCTACCACGGCACGGCATGCACCTGCTACCATGACATTGCATGTATCAGCGGCCATGGCATACATCAGCTGCCATGCCATGGCATGTATCAGCTGCCATGGCATGCACCAGCTGCCATGCCATGGCATGTATCAGCTGCCATGGCATGCATCAGCTGACATGGCATGCATCAGCTGACATGGCATGCATCAGCTGACATGGCTTACATCAGCTGCCATGGCATGCATCAGCTGCCATGGCATGCATCAGCTGACATGGCATACATCAGCTGCCATAGCATGCATCAGCTGCCATGGCATACATCAGATGCCATGGCATACATCAGCTGCCATGGCATGCACCTGCTGCCATGGCATGCACCTGCTGCCATGGCATACATCAGCTGCCATGGCATGCACCTGCTGCCATGGCATGCACCTGCTGCCACGGCATGCATCAGGTGCCATGGCCAGGCGCGACGGCGCCTCCTCAGAAGGGCGGCCCCACCGAGCTGGAATGACGTAGACGCAGGTGTGCTCAACGTAGAAATTGCAAGAAATTGCCATAATAAAAAAGAAAAACCAGACTCGCTAGCGAGCGTCGTTTTCCTCTCATCCTTTAGCACGTAATGGTGGATTTTGTGAGATTATGGCCAAGTGAAAATGGGCCCCTAAACATTCTTCCATCTGGAAAATGGACCTCTGAATCACAGTTCCAAGTGGTGAAAATAGGCCTCTAAACATCACTCGTAAGTGAAAATAGGCAATTAACTTTTCGTTAGTTCAAATACCCCGTAACTTATTCCCTCTCGTGAAAATATCACTATAAAATCTCTTCAGTGTAAATAATCTTCAAAATTCTCCGGATCCCTCTTGCTGATAAACATCTTGGGAGCGTCCCTGTACACTGGAAGTAATATCTCGAATGGCTCCCTAGATCCGTAATGATCCGAGGAATAACTCTCCTCATTAAGATTGACACACAAAATTACTCTCGACTGAAAGCAGGTCTTTGCTCTCCTTCGATGGGGGGGGGGAGATTTGTACCCTGACGGCCGTCAGTCTCACTCTCTGACGGCCCCCCCCACCTTCTTATATGTACACAAAAGCCAGTAAATATATCCGTATACTAGAACGTTCTAGTATATTTATATACTTCATTTATATATATATATTTGTGACACATATATATATATATACGTCACAATATATATATATATACGTATATATGTTACGTTCTTGGTGTAATACGATTACTTTGGAGAGTCCCACGTTTGAAGCGAGCAGGTCCTGGTACAGGTTTGTTGACAACGTGATCTGGTGATGAAATAGGGTCCTCTCTCCAGTTCCTTAACCAGCGCATTAAACGCATCATACTTACACTCCGGTCACTCCTATGCATAGATGCTAACCGGCCTGTTACCATGGCATGGTAACAGGGCTTCTTTACTTGGGTCAACTCCTCACATGAACAAAGAAAATTATTTAAGTTTCTCAGTTTAACGAAAACCCACCCGTAGCAACAGATACATAGCAACATCAATGTATCTGACGCTATGTAAATGCCACCCGTAGCAACAGATACATTGATATCGCTAGCTATCACCCATGAGCGCAAAAACACAGGGTTATCTCCATCCTGATGCATCGGTGCATCATGATTGAGAATGAAGAATACGTAGAGCAGGAAATGAATAAAATTACGGAAGATTATTTTGGGAAATGGCTACGGGAACGAATAATTGATTCGACGCGGCGCCAAGTCGAAAGTCGTCAAGTTATTACCTTACAACATTTATTGTACGAATTTACGAGGCCCGTCAGTGTCACCACAGCACTGGCAACATCAACCCCGTTTGTGGAGATTTCATTTCGTCACAAAAGTTTGATGAAGCGGTCGAGTGGATCCTACGGTACAGACGAGTTTCTCTAAGTTTTTGGTCATTTTCTACTGCATTTCTTCTATAATTTGAAATGTTGGTGATTGGTTGGATTCATCTGAGGTTAATATTCTTGTCAAGACGGCAGTCGGTACGTAGAGTAATGAAAAAGTCATCTAATAATGTAGCGGTTTCAGAAACTCCTTTCGTTGGTTTAGAAATTACCGGCGGAAATGATTTTAAATGCACGAGCGTTAAGACGATCGAATAGTTCAAATCACCACGAATTATGACGTCATCATATTGAGATTTTTTTAAAGGTTGAATCAATCGGTTTAATTTGTTAGAGAATACACTTGAGTTGTCAGGAAGAGATATGTAGGTTGTTCTTAACAGTAAACGTTTTACACTCTTTTTTTACAATAAACAGGGTTACAATATCATTCACATATATTGCAGCTTCTGAAATGAGCTTGGCTTTTAAACTGCCAGAGATAAATACACTCACCCTGCTTTAAGTTTCCCATTAGTGGTGTGATGAATGTATTTATGTACGTCATATCTTTTGAAAGGGAGTCGAGTCAGCGTTCGCTGATGCACAGAATTTAATAATTATAATTAAGCTCTGTAATAGTGCACTTTACTTCATCTAGTTTAGGGAAGAGCGATATGCAGTTCCAACAAATAATACATAGATATGCACCTAGCACGTGTGGAGGGGGGGGGCACAATAACAACTTACAGCCCCCCCCCTTCCCCCCCCCATCCCATCAGCCAAACGAATGCATCAGCTTTATGCAGCCTGAACTCGCCGAGGTAAACTCTACTCCGATAAATAAAGATTATTTTTGGGAAATTTACGGAATCAGAACGGCCTGGTCAGCCGTCCCGCTCCCAACGGGCCGGTGGGGAGGCGGTCATAGCCCTCACGCTCTACCTGGCCGCCTTTGGGGAATGGCTTTGTTTTGTGCCTTTGGGGGAATGGCTTTGTTTTG
>VOMN01006679.1:0-13832 GCA_014899125.1 Orchestia grillus | reverse complement strand
ACGCGCCGGTGATGCATCGCTGCCCGTGCCTCCGGGCGCCGACTTGTGTGACCAGACGACGTCGCTGATGGTACAATGCAACCCTGAGACCATGTTTATTGATTCCATTTTTTGGCTGCTTTATGATGACTAGTTTGTGACTCAATTGGACGAGATGTATCGAAATGGGACGTAATTTCTGGTCATGAATTCATCGTTATGCGGCATGCAGAACTGATACACTAGTAACACAACGTCAAACAGTCACACCAGTAACACAACGTCAGACAGTCACACCAGTAANCAGTCACAC
Organism: Orchestia grillus; assembly: GCA_014899125.1. Classification (NCBI taxonomy): domain Eukaryota; kingdom Metazoa; phylum Arthropoda; class Malacostraca; order Amphipoda; family Talitridae; genus Orchestia; species Orchestia grillus. The sequence continues at coordinate 13,540 of VOMN01006679.1, read as the reverse complement.
CAGTAACACAACGCCAGGCAGTCACACCAGTAACACAACGTCCGACAGTCACACCAGTAACACAACGCCAGGCAGTCACATAAGTACATGTTTACATGCATATCGATACACTGCAAGGGGAACTGTAACCATAATCCCACAACAGAGGTGTCACGACTGTAACATCGCGTGTGGGTGTCGCGAGTGTTACACTGCACCACGAGAGCATCACGAGTGTCACCTCCCAAGGAACTAGGAACTAGTTCGCCCTATGATCATGAGCAGTGGGAATCCTGCGAGTTCGCCCTATGACCATGAGCAGTGGGAATCCTGCGAGTTCGCCCTATGAACATGAGCAGTGGGAATCCTGCGAGTTCGCCCTATGAACATGGGCAGTGGGAACATGAACATGAGAACATGAGCAGTGGGATATTTGAGCTTAGCCTTCATGTGGATAGCCAGTTGATGACGGTACGGTGAGTACACAACGGAAGTTCTGCTACTTAAATCTTTAGGTCACCTCAGACACGTAACTGATTAACTGGTTTCACTTTTTTGTCAACGGTCCCTGTGCCCCTATCTATCAGTTGTCTGATGGATGTTCGATGAAGTTTTCTGATTCGACGAAATTTTCACGTCAGAGAAGAGCATCAAATAGTTTTTAACTTGGTTTCAGGAATTTAGGATTCATTGTGAGATAATTACCAAGAACTCGGAAAAACAAAACACAGATGGAGCCATACGTAATTAGTTAGCGGGCAGGAACAGTTTTTCGATGTCATATACCTGAATTTTGCATTAAGTTACTTGTGCAGTGTGTGGCTGCGCATTGTCTTGATGAAAGATTCGCTCTAGAAACTTCGTAAAATAAAGCTGGAAATCTGAACTTTTTATTGCTGCGGCTTTGTGATTTCTTCGCAGTCGCTAACTGTACAAGAAGGCTAACATCGCATTGCTAATTCTGAGAAATTCGAAATGAATAACAGTAGAGAGAATGCTTGTGAAAGGCAAAGTTCAAACACACTGCACAAATTGAAAAGGAGTAAAACTTTTGTTACAATCTGATACTTACTATTTTGTAAATCGATTTCTTCATCGTTCCGTCTTATAAATCATTACAGTTCAACGCATTTTTTCGGCGTCTCAGCGAGATAAAACGAGATGCAGAACGGCGACGTGTGTGGCCTGCAACTCCATCTCTGCATGGCTAGCTGCAGTTGATCAGTTAACACTTTGACTACGATTCTTCACACATGAAAACTTTCAGGTCGACTAATGTTTCCGCCGTGAATGTAAAAAACAATAAATTTGATTCCATAAATTTGGTGATCCATTTAATTATCCTTCTAATCCAAACTAGCCTATTCAAGTAAGAAACACAAATTTCATGAAAACTTAAAAAATTATATTCATATATGCTAGTGCTTTGGTTAGGTTAGGTGATCGCGTGTACCATATCTGACCCACTTCGGAGGTAAAGTGTTGACGGGGAAATTCTTCGTCCATTCCGCAGTCTGAGGAACAACTAACCTTATTAAATGAGTGCAATAGATTTGGGAACGTATACCAGGTGCAGGGGAACATGCGAACTTTTGGAATGTGTAATGGCAGCCATAGGCATCTACACGACGTAATTTTCAAACATTGGTAATTTCGATTATTGTCTCTCAGAAGGCAAGTTGTAGGTGTTCAATTGCTGTCAATAAAATTGTTTTGTTAGATTTTTCTACGTTTTCTGTTTTTCTCAAAAGTTTCCGTTCTCCTGTCTGACCCACCCTGAATGACATATGCTTGTTTAAGTGCATGTACCGGCAGACTCGAGCCATGGTTCGTTCAACGAGGAAATAAAAATATTTCAGAACTGCACGGTGGAAATATTTCATGGTGAGGCTTACTTTATTCATTAACTAAAAATCAGGTTTTTGTACAATGTCGTCCTACGCAAGACTGAGTCAATTTTAGCATTTAAAGCTGCTTTCAGATCAGTGAGGGTAGAACTCGTTGGCTCACAAACAACGGAGAAGAATTAACAATTAGACTGTTTACTCTCGGCAAGGCAAAGATCATTTCAAGTATTGTTACGCATCTTTTACACGTGTTATTGACATTAATGCACTTACAAAGCTGAAACTTGGAGAGACAGAAAATGTAAATGAAATGAAAATCCGCAACTTCGAAAATATTTCCTCAACACAGACTTTTTGCTCTCTAGGACCTTATTCCATATATATGTACAACCCAATAAAAATGAAAGGTTTGTAAACAAATTTAGCGTTGATCGAAGTTTTGAATCCTTGTTTTCTGTATTTTTCTCTTCCTGTGATTCTACAGTCTTCAAAACAAGAGAAAACCGAAAGCGAGAGGTTACGGGCGCAAGAATTATGAGGCGATATATCCCTAACTGTTCTCGCTAAAGAAAATTGATTAATCGTGCCCGGTGAGAATGGGCACCATCGTGATGGAGGATGACACCCTCTCCTGTGATTAACTAGGGTCGTTTCCTCATCAAAAAAGATTTAATCACAGAGTCGATTGCCAAAATGTTGAACTGAATTTGTTTAATTATTGTCTGAAGATTCATACCGAAAAAATTGACTGATATTTAATCATGTAGTCTACAAAAATTGCTTGGATTATTATTTTTCTTTCGGTTGCTAAACAACTGCATCTTGGGCTAATCTACGAACGGCAGCGTTCATTGCTGAACCATTCTCGTAGAAAACACTTTTCAATCTTGGTAACAACGGCACTTAAAAATGTTGCCTCAAAGAGTAAACTCCCGAAGAAATGTATATTAAAGTAGTCTTTAGAACGAGAGAAGCAAAGAAAGAACGAAATTGTGTTTCTTCCGAAATCAATCATGTACAGAGTGAGGTACAAATCGGGTTTCCCAACAGTGACTAACAACCTGAAATTAAATGAGAAAATCACATTGAAACTCAAATTGTGATTCTTAATTCGCAGGACGATCGTTCAGCGGGAAGTGGTGATGAGCACGAAAAATTAAATTATCACCAAAATCATTGTGAGATTTTTGGCACATTTGTACCAGATAAAATTCGAAAATCACAGTTGAAGGAATAGCTATAAAAGGGAAACAAAAAGTTGAACCTCTTACGAATTTACAAGGGACGAACACCGTGCGATTAGGACAATATTTTCATATTCTATTGAAGAAAAATCTCCCATTCTTAAACGATAACAGGAGGCACTGTATTCACGAAAATTGACTCTAAAATTTGTTGGAAAGAATAGCTTTTTCATTCATTTGAACCTGACATTAGGATAGTAAATAAAAATGACGCGAATAAAAAAGTATATTTAAATCGTATAGTATGAATTTTTTGAGCCTAATGTTCTTGCAACAAGGGTATTTGAAAATAGTAAGTAATACGAACACATTCATCACAATTGAGTTTATAAATTCCCTTGTGAGCTTGCTAGAAAAGATATTTCATTTGTGGAACAAATTGAAAAATCATGCAATACTTTTGAAAATACGTTTTCTTAAAGGGTGTGCTTACTGCTCATTTCCCTGGGAGAATATTCTAACTGGTAAAACACTGTACTGTTATTCCAAAGGGAGAACTTGAAAGTATACTGAAGATGGATTTAACATTCTAAACTTATAGCTAACAATTCTTTTATTACAATGGCTATTTGCGAAGAGATGTCTAATGCAGGAATGTTTTATAGCATGGATACTTCAAGCATTTTGTCCACTTTCGATGAGTTNGCGCAACTGCATCTCAGATGAGGGAGGAGATCGCATACCAGCACGAACAACATTTATAAGAAAGAGAGAGAGAGAGAGAGAGAAAGTGAGAGAGAGAGAAAGAGAGAGAGAGAGAAAGTGAGAGAGAGAGAAAGAGAGAGAGAGAAAGAGAGACAGAGAAAGAGTGAGTTAGAGATACTGTGGAACGCTTATAAGTTTTGAGGAATAAATTTCAGGCTACTTTCCGTAAAAAATTCTCTTGTTTTTTTAACTTGCATCTTAGGTTTTTGCCCGACAAACGAAAGGAAGAATGTAGTGAAAACAGTGAAATATTTTGGATTCAATTTTCAATTGTTAAATATTTTTCAAGATACAGGTAACTGATAATGATACAAGCGAGCTTGAAAGGTAGTTAAGAGTACAGTTAAAGACACAAAATGCTATTTATATGGTCTTGTAAATAATTAGATGAAATTTCGCACCTTAAGGATAACGAGGATCAAGGTGGAATTGAAACGTTTACATTGTTTTCAGCAAAAGCTGTTGCATGGACGTATACTTGAAAATATATTTTTTCCATATATATATATATAGGTGAAATTACTCAACAGGACGTTGAACATCTAGAAAAGAACGTTGAAAATTTAGCAAGGAACTTTGAACACTTAATAAAGAAAGTTAAATATCTAGGGAAGAATGTTGAAAATATAGTAAAAAAATGTTGAATATTATGTAGAGAACGTTGAACATCTAGTAAAAAAAATTGACCATCTAGTAAAGAACGTAGAACATCTTGTAAAGAAAGCTGAATATTGGTAAGGAACGTTAATCATCTCGTAAAGAACGTTGAAAATCTACTAAATAACGTGGAAAAACTAATACATGTAAATGCGATTTGAGGCAGGCAAATAATCCAAGAGAATTTGGTCCTAAGGAGCTCTGATTGTTTTCTCGGCTTTCAAACCTATTAACCTACACAGCTAAGTGAAACCAACCATTATTTTTGCAGAAATTGTGCCGAGATTTCCATATCATCACTCCCCATTAGCAATTTCTTGTGGAATTAGTATGCTAGACTTTGTACTACCCTCTTTTATTACCCACTTGTAATGGGCGCTTCCATTCTTTAACTTCCTGTATCCATTACGAGCCAAAATTACACTCGAGCCTCGATTACCCTCCTCCATTACCATCATTACTTCGTGATAAGTCCCGCCCTTCCCAACCCTCAATCCTTCTGGTCCTCTCAAAGCTTCTCAGAAAATGCGTCGGTGCGTGAGCTGCTCCGTACTGAAGTTCGATTTGCAAATTAGAAGATCCTTTGAAAAGGGGCAATGCCTTCAACAAAATGAATGTGGACTTTCCGCATCGACGGACCAACGCTCGGACGGACTAAGGCCTCGATGGATGTGATCTGGTGAGAGAAGAGCCTGCGTAATGGAAGACGGGATCTAGACATGCTTGAGCGGTGGGGGCGGGGCCCCCTCCCCACCGCCCCCGTGCCAAGAGGATGAACGAGGTTTTGGGTGTCCTGGTGTGTGGTGTTGCAATAAAGATCCTCATGCCTCAGGTAATCCGGATTTTAGCTGCTTCAAGCGAGGCGCTAGTTCTGTTACGTTTCCAAAACAACGCGTCAGGGTTGATTTCCGTGTACTTTAATAATGTTTTCTTGTGTTCTTTCTGATATACCTTAGCGTGATGACCATCATTGTTGCTGGAGGCTCCCGCTGCAGTTGAATGAATGGTAACAAAAGTGACGCTTCTGATATGAAATTACGATAGAGACATTTTTCGCTCTTTGGAAACTTGCACTCAAATGCCGCACGCAGCATTTGAGGAGGAGGGGGAGAGGGAATATCGAGAAAATATATTTTTGAGCCCAGGAAATTCCTCCTTGTAGTTTAGTCTCTACACGACGCTGAGGCTCTACCGCGAAATATTTCCCGTGCCATCGAAACAAAATGTCTATGCTCGGTTGCTGGTCTGTTATTGAAAAAAACGACGGCTGTTGTTTTATGGTTTTATGGATGAGAGATTGCCTTGTCTGCCATTGGAACTACAGTCCAAGTCGAAAAATGCTATTGTGCTTTTATTTTTTATTTATGTTGCGGAGGAGAAATGCCTTATTAGAACATCCAGTGACCCGTGCAACGAACCTTCACATGTGAAATTTAACTAACAAGCATTGAATTTCTTCTTAATTGTAAGTTTAACTTCATTTTATTATTTAAGTAATCTTCTAACAGGTCTACATCTAATTCAAAACTTTTCAACTCAAACTTGTTACACTGGAGCTGGCGGCGTTTGAACGCATCTCGTTTCCAGACAAACTGATTTATTGTAAAATTTCTTTGACTTCTCTAGTGAATTTGCTTCTCCTACTCTTCTCATAGATACTTTTCCCTCTCAAGAAATTCTCCCAATCCTCCCATACATTACTTTTCCCTCTCACGAGATTCTCCCACTCTTCCAATGCATTACTTTTCCCTCTCACGAGATTTTCCCACTCCTCCCATACATTACTTTTCCCTCTCACAAGATTCTCCCACTCCTCCAATGCATTACTTTTCTCTCCCACGAGATTCTTCCATTCAGTAAGACACACGCAGCTGTTCGCGTATCACTATAATCAATAAAACCAGTCACGATGCTTCAAGTGCTGCTGAGAAACGTTTACAAATGATGGCGATAATAAATAACTGTGCACACGCGGTAAGCTACCACAGAATAGAACCCATTGCCTCATGGCAATGGCGATCGAGCGCTAAACAAGTGGTGGTGGTATTCTACCCAATGTATAGTTGATGTTCTGAAGTTCCTTCACTTCCCTGGCTTAGCTCACACGTTACTCAGTCTAATTTTATTGTAGGAGCATGTATAATGATCTTTAATTATTTATAATTCTAGAGAATTATTGAGCTCCTCTCGAGTGCAGGAATCGGCACCGGATACTGTGATATCGACAGAGCGGCGAATAAGTTAGTCTGGTGAATACCTCACGATTTAACGAATACAATTAAGCAACCTAGAGGTGAAATGTAGGTCTAGAGAGGTCTGAAATGTAGGAGATTTCTTTCAATTTAGAAACAACGACAATTCTCCTCACGGGCGCCCTTGAGCATGGTGTTAGTTTCACCGAATTGATCGCGAGTGTGGCAGAAGTAGAAGTCTGCAGCGGAGGAATCTCTCTTATAGAACATTTTTTGCGCAACGGTCCCTTTTGTTCTGCTGTATTCTTTCCCCTTCATCAGCTCACTTCTTCCCCCTCTAAGGGGTGGGGGAGGTGGGGAGGAAGAAGGAGGGAGGACTTCATCCGTCAGCGAGAGGACGGCCATCCATCAGGCCCTGAACGGCGGACGCCGGACGAGCGTGGGCGGCCAGACGATAATGCAACGAATATTGGATGAAAACGGCACGGCACGACGAATATTGGCTAAAAACGACACGATGCAACGAATATTTAATAAAAATAGTCCAGTGGGACGAATGTTTGTAGGGAATGGTACCATGTGCAACGAATATCAATTGAAAATAGGACTGCGTGGCTAATATTAAATGAAAATAGCACGGCGCGGCGAATATTGACTGGAAATGACATAGCACGGTGAATGTTGTATGAAAATGTTTCGGCGCGGCTTATTTTAGAAGCATTTAACTTCCCGGTTGACGAAAGAGAAATAAGTTTTGAATTAATTTATATTAGTTGCTTTGGCATCTTTGTTCCAACATAGGCTATGAATTCGGGCTCGAATTCGATCGATTTTTGAATTTGAAGAATTCGACTGAATGCCATTTGCCAGTCATTTGAATTAAGAGTCTGCCGCACCCTGAACTATACAGTGTGCAGTGAAACAGAGCAATAACGCGTAAAAGGAAAACTTTTTTATTATTTAGAAGATATACATACATTTGTTGAGCATCCCTGGCTCTTGATATGAGGACGATCTCCTCGTTAATATCTCGTTCGCTGAAACGAAACTTTGCTGGCCTTGTCTGCGGGATTGCGAGCGGCAGGCCTGCCTCCGGTGTCGATGTTTCAACAGACTCGTAATTAGGGCACTAATTGCTAATTCAGACTCGTAATTAGGGCACTAATTGCTAATTCAGACTCGTAGTTAGGGCACTAATTGTTAATTCAGACTCGTAATTAAAGTACTAGTTGGTAATTTACACTCGTTATTGTGGTACTAATTGCTAATTTAAAGTTGTAATTGTGGCACTAATTTCTAATTCAGACTCGTGATTAGGGCACTAATTGCTGATTTAGACTCGTAATTAGGGCATTTATTACTTATTTGGGCTCGTAATTGCGACACTAATTGCTAATTCAGACTCGTAATTTGGATACTAATTGCTAATTCAGACTCGTAATTAGGACACTAATTGCTAATTCAGACTCGTAGTGACACTAATTATTAAGTTAGACTCATGTTGCATCAGAAATTGCTTGAAACAGGAACTCTTTTGCGGAGCAGTCTGCACTCGCGGCAGTCATTTCAAGTCTTTGGGTAGAGAAATCTCTATGTCAAGTGATGTGGTCAAGTGATGTGGTCGAGTGATGTGATCAAAGGATGTGGTCAAGTGGTGTGGTTGTTGAATGATGTGATCAAGCGGTGTGGTCAAGTGGTGGGGTCAAGTCCTAGAAGTGGGTGTTGACGCAGTTCCAAGACAAAACGTTGGGATAAAAACAGCAAGAAACAATGTTATTAATCTACGTGATGAACGGAGAAAAAAGATGCACCAAAAAATATTTCCTGAATGTATACTCCCTGAAGAACCTACGCACAAGTGAATTTAATGGCAGCCTCTGCGGCCGGGGAGAGGTCGGGGATGTACAGACGGTGGAGGGGGCGCCGAATGTTCGTAAATCCATCGAGACTGTTCTGCGACTCGGCATTCTGTGCGAAGAACACATTTATCTCTGAGTGAAATTATACTACGCAATAAAATTTTACGTTTGGTTTGTTTCTGGGCTAAAACCAAAATTTACCAACGCCTTGTAACTTTGTAAATGAGAAAATGTAATTTTAATGCAAGAAATTCCCTCTCTGGTTCAGGTCAACGAATTGCCGAATTTGTCTTTCTTTTCTGCCGTTTCACACGAAATGCCAGGCCAGCGCATTAAGAATCACAACTGGAAGTCCGACAGTGACGTGCATACATATTTTGACGGTTGTAGTTTCACTTATTGAAAACCGATTTGTACCCTGCTTTGTTTGTGACTGGTTTCGGAATGCACGATTTTTTCTTTTTCCTATTTTTTCAACATGATTCGAGTAATAAATACATTACTAGTAGTAGTAATGTATTTATTACTCGAATCATTACTGTTATNTAGTAATGTATTTATTACATTACTATCATGTTATGCATTATCATGGCAATAACAAATGATATTTGCAATAAAAAATGTACAAAAAACTACATAGGAATAATGGGTATGTTCTATAGTTCTGCAATGAAGGGCACTTGGAAATAAAACATTTAATTGCCAGGAACGGAACTTTGCTACCGAGAGCGATGAGGAAGCGTGGCCTGTCCATGACGCCTTCAGGCCGGCCGTCACACACCCACCGCCTCCATTGCCGTAAATTTAGCGGGACGAGCGAAAAAGGCACGGAATTAAAGTCACTGCCGTTCAAGTCGGAATTTACAAGCCCATAAAGGAGGCTGTTTTTCGACACTTTTCATGGAAAATGTGACGCATTTTTTATCCCTTAAAGGACCAATGGTGCGTTATTCCACCTCTTTAAAAGATTACTGCAGACTTTCCGTAGCTGGCTGCATTCTCACTTCAAATATACATGCGATTGCTGCTGGTATCCCGTACAATCTTAGCTGCTACATTGTTGCAAAGATAATGTGAGAATTATGGGAGTAAATGTACTTTGGTGGTGGGATTGGGGGCTTGAGGTGCTTTACGAAAGCTGAATTTGGTGAAGGCGAAAAATGACACTTCATCAATTCCAACTCCGTTGACATTCAGTACGGTGCTGGGTTTTCAATGCCTTATAACTGTTGGAGTGTGAGGGATGTGATGCTTGGTTTTCTTTTTCCAAGGGCAACACTTTGTCGTTCTGTGAAAAACAGGTTTCTCCTGGCGGGAGTCGAACCCCTACTTTCCAGTTGCGAGACCTTCGCTGTACCAGAACGCCATGCAGTAATGGACGGCCGCTACTTAGCAGACTCGGGACGCACCGCTCCTAAGCCAACGATGATGATGAACTCTTCTAGACCCTTAAGTCAGATCATATACCTCAATTTGCCGCGCTGCAAGTGCTTATATCAAATAACCAGCACCCACGACAGCAAAAGGGTTTTATTTTTCACATTTTTGCCCGATGAGACAGCTCTCCTTTCACTTGTCGAACCGAGCCTTTGGTTTGTTTGACTTCACAGAATCGCAAGGATTGGCGCATTTCACAGACCTTCACAAATTCAGCGGTGCAGGTATTTATTTTCTCGAGACATTTCGAAGAGAAACATCTAAGCCTATTGACAGCTTATCCCTCCAGATTTGGGCCAGAATGAAATGTCTCCGGTTGTGCCCACCGTCCATTGAGCGGTTAAGGGCACAATGCACACAAGGCTGGTGTTGTGCTGCGCCTGTGTGGTGTGTGTGCAGCGCCGGAAGAGACGCAACACAATGGAAACACAATGTGGACCGCTCATAGGCCCTCATCGTGTCTCCTTTTTTGCACTCTGTCTGCTACATGAAATGGGGTATCTGTGCAGTCCGTACATGCACGTGTAGTGAGTGCTACGTGAAATGGGGTATCTGTGCAGTCCGTACATGCACGTGTAGTGAGTGCTACGTGAAATGGGGTATCTGTGCAGTCCGTACATGCACGTGTAGTGAGTGCTACGTGAAATGGGGTATCTGTGCAGTCCGTACATGCACGTGTAGTGAGTGCTACGTGAAATGGGGTATCTGTGCAGTCCGTACATGCACGTGTAGTGAGTGCTACGTGAAATGGGGTATCTGTGCAGTCCATACATGCACGTGTAGTGAGTGCTACGTGAAATGGGGTATCTGTGCAGTCCGTACATGCGCGTGAAAATAAAAATTAGATTAATTTTTTGTGGAACTTACTGAGTTCGTGTCAAGTTTCAAGTTTGAAGTCAAATCCAGGGGTGATGCGTAGGGTTATATTTTCAACTTTTCAACTCGTTGCAAAATAAAAGATTTCTTTGTAAAGTAATCTTCAAGTAACAAAGTGCACGTGCATAAATGTCTAACTTTCTATGTATTTTCGTCCACACTTTGCGAGTAACATTATACATTGAGGAATAAAGAGTTATTTTTCATGTTGCCTGCGAAGGCCATCAACCATGCAGGCTGAAACTCGCTATTGCCATCTGCGCAGAGGTCAGACGACGACAAACCAGTGTGGGAAGACGTCACGACTCTGACGTACTAAAACCTATGATGTTTACAAGTGCTGCTCTGTTCTTATTCAAGTAAAGAATACTCAACGGAATCGTCGCAGTAGTACTGAGTAGCTCTGATGTGAGATTGTACCACTGTAGCATTTATAATGCCAGAACAATTTTAATTATGTGTATTTTAAGTGTATCACAGCTACTAAGCCTAACTTTTTAGCCGGAGGATTAAATTAATTATGGAGATTTTTACGCAAGGACCTGACTCCCTTGTTGGTTTGATGACAGTGAAATGAAATAAATAACTAACAAAATAATTTTTACTCTCTAAAATTTTCGATTGTGAAATTTTAGTTTCATTTTACTACAGGCTTAAAATACATGGTTTTATTCGTTCATTATTTTATTTATTCCGTTTTTATGGACCCAACGCGAGTGCATTGGATCAGACGGTCTGCTGTGCGCTTCGAGGTCACTCTGTGAAAATCGCACTCGTCGTCCGCCTCTGTGACGGCGCAGGCAGGGAAATTTCATGAACTATTATTATAGAATTGAAAAGTTGACCTAGATGGCCAGAGTAAGGCTAGTTATCTGACCTAGCCTATGCAGCCTGAGCATCAGCCTAATCCATCGCCTAACTTTACCAGGGTAAAATTTTCGCCGCTCCGTCGAAAATCAACGATCCGGCGGCGATACCTACGCTTGAAGGGCCAGAGTTATGGTTATTGGTAATTTTTAATGCCCTGACAGAAAAGATAGCCTGGGGTTACCCTGACCAGGTCGCATTCCAGCACGGTATCTCTTGGACGTGTCGGGCTGTGGTTCTACAGTAATGTTGTGGAGTAAGATCAGCGTACTTATATCTGAAGCTCGATTATTTTTCTGAAAGACATGCATCCACAATTTTTTTTTGTTTTACTAAACGTATAGATTACTGGTGAAAACTAAGACGAAATAATGGTGTAGTGGCTGTTGTACCTATAATTTGCTCATTAAACCAATATCAATGCATTTTTGGAGAAAAAAAATCCATCTGAACTCGTCTGAAGAAAATATGTACGGAACACAAGTGTTCCAGGAGCCTCCCTGGCACTTTCTCCAAGTTTTCTTTACCAGCCTCAACCCCTCAGTCGCAAGAGTTTTGCTGGAGACGTTTCCGCATCAGCGACACTTTTGAAGGATTGTCTCGATTAGCGCAGGTTATTGATATCTCGCGATTGTAGCAGCATGGGGGTGATGAAAGCGCGCTCGTTGGGACAGTGTCTGTGAACGTTTACGAGGTGTTATAAAGGTGCGGGCCTGAAGAGAAGCTAGGAAAAGGTTGTGTGCTTCGTGCACAGAAGAAGTGAAATGAATTGTGCCACGTCCGGTGAGATGGAGGAGTGAAGGACCTCAGACCGATTTAATCCATCCAAAAGCTGCAATAAATAGAAACACCTGACGTGCTCACTCATGCGCATGCGCTGTGTCCTCTGTAGAAGCAACACGTACATCGCACGCACACCTCATACTCTTACTGCAACACGCAAGCGTGTCAAGCAACAAGTACATCGCATGCACACCTCATGCTCTTACTGTAACACGCAAGCGTGTCAAGCAACGTGTATGTCACACGCACACCTCATGCTCTTACTGTAACACGCACACTCTATGCTCTTAATGCAACACGCATGCGTGTCAAACAACACATACTTCACACGCACACTCCATGTTCTTACTGCAATACGCATACGTGCGAAGCAACACGTACATCACACGCGTACTTCATGTCCTGTGCAGCACATGGGAGCGATTTTATTAGGAAATGTTGAAGTACAGAAGAGAAATTATCTTTTTCCTAACCTTGATTCTTCTTTTTCTATAAATTTTACTTCAGAGATTGTCCCATCTTTACTGTTATCAGCAGTGTCCATTTTCCCCAGCGTAAAATTTCAACTGCTGGATGTACCCAAAACTTTTTAAAGGTCTCCTCATATTTTAATTGATTCGAATTAAGTGATGATAATGATCTGCAATCCACCCAAAGTTTGAAATACCGAGGGTCGGTCGCAACAATAACGCTTCCTTTTGCCCGATTAATTGCAACTTGTCTTGTATCACGAAGCCAAATGTCTTCGTAGCCGAGCCTTTAGCCAAATTCGGCGGCTAAATATTGTCGAGCAGCTCAGAATTCAAATCTTTCTTTGTCGTCAATGAGCTGTGCATGGAGGTGTCCAGCATGAACAAAAGCGAAGTTATTCAAAATTCCCGTAAAAAAACGGGTGATTCAAAAGGACGGAAAGGCAAATCAACGGCAGTTTCTGTAACTATGTGGGAAGTGCATGGGGGTGTCAAATATTTCGCGGGTTATGAACTGAGTCTTAAGAGACCGATCGTTTTGGCTTTCGATGAAGTGAAACCTGGGGGTGCATCTCCGTGGAGTGTTGACGATGGTATTGACAGTAACATCTGAAACATTGAAAC